>VTPC01001029.1:0-30171 GCA_011009095.1 Ignelater luminosus
TTTAGACGTCACTCCTATACTGGATGATTAGAAATTTATAAGGTAGTCAAGAGACATTATAAAAATTCGAACGACGTTCATATTTTTCACAAAGTAATAGTTAGCCCTGTTGATACAACACTGTAAGAAATTTCGCATATTCCGAAAACTAGCAAAAATTCTTATTTGATGTGGTTTTAACTAAAAAGCTTGCCGTGTCTTCTAAATCCTGAGGCGTAATTTGCAATTTTAGTTCCTACAATCAGTTTAGTTTCCGTAAGTAATTGAGTTAAATTTGAAAATGGCATGAAACAGTCCCAAAGAGTCATTAATTCTAGATAGCTCAACAAAACTAATCCTCAGATGATTAATTACAGAGATAAAGTCAGAATAAGGAATACCAAAACCAAACGTTGTTATCAAAATGTACAGTGAACTAGAAAAATTGTTTTTAGGATACACCCAGAGTTGTGCCTAAAATATATACTACTTTAACAGTTTGGGCATTTATTTTTTCAAAATAATTTCCACCACAAGCAATACATTTGTTCATACGTACAAACCAGTCATTAAGAATTTCTGACCTTAAATCTTCCTCGAGATTTTTAATGGTTTGCTTCATCGCCATTTCCATATCTTCGTCAGACGAAAAACGGTAACCTTTTAGGGCTAATTTCAATTTTGGAAAAAGACCAAAATCACAGGGGGCTAGATCTGGACTGTAGGGGGGGTATTCTAGTAAACGAATTCCAGAAGTCTTTAAAAAATCCATAGTAGCAGCCTCCCCATGAAAAGGTGCATTATCGTGGTGTAAACATTGCATTGCTTTCAGCCTTTCAAAAGCTTTAGGAAGGCAGACAGTTGCGTACCACCGAGATGTTACTGTGGCCTGTTCTTCTAACTTCCCTGTGGCCACCAATCCCGGTTTTGTAAAGAATATAGCGTACATTCCTTTGTCTGTTATTCTCTGTCGTCAGACGTCTGTTGGTGTTGGTTCATCTTTAAAGACCCACGGCTTCGCCTGTTGTTTAGTAGGAATATCATAATGATATACCCATCTTTCGTGTCCCGTTACCACAACTGAAATGTTCTTTCCGCCTTTGTTTTTAAATTTGTTTTATGGTGTTCCGGCACCATTTTACACGAGCGTCCTTTTGCTCGTTGGTTAGAGGGAGCACTACCCAAACCGTGCAAACCTTCCTTAATCCCAAATGTTCGTGAAGAATTGAGTGTACTGATGCTGCATGAATGCCAAGTGTCTCTTCTATCTTCACATATGTTATATGGCTATTGTCTGTCACTAGCTCCTTCACACCACGCATGTTTTCTTCGGTAACAGCAGTTGCAACACGTCCCGAACGAGAGTCGTCATTTAAGTCGAAATCTCCCCTGCAAAAGTTTGCGTAATTACGCTTAATTGTTGCTTGGGAAGGGGAGCTGTCGCCAAAAACATCTTTCATCTCAGCAAAGCAGTCCTTTGCGCATAAACCACGTTTAAAGTTGTAACACATTACGGCACGAAAATCACGTCGAGGAAATTCACTCATTGTTGCTGGACAACTGTGCCTGTTGGAAGAGATAGCATCGTCCAAATTAAATGAAACTGCACATGTGGACATTCAAAACATGTGTCTATACAGGTGTATGACGTTCGGTATCCTAATGCTCTTTATAGCTGTAAGGCTCAAAGATTCTGTCAAACAATAACGAGCACGCTCGAGTTTGGACCAAACGAGAACCAGCTTAATGAGAATTTAAATAGTTGAAATCAATGTTTGCTTCTAGAGCTAGTTTCTTCGAGGCGGAAACGATGGAGGTTTATACTGAAATAGCTATGTTTTGAGTTTAAATGTGATCCAGAAATCCAAGCATATAAGATCCGATAAAACATTGAATCAAAAGCAAAAAATTATATTTTACTCGTGGTCTTTGCAATTTCTTGGTTTGAATTCAGTATAAACCCAAGAAGGACTATTTTGATTATCTCACACATGCAGCATTGAAATTCAATGTGGGAATGTAACCTGAGAAGCCTATCTAGCTTTCATACTCGAGATCCTTTATGATCTATGATTTATCCTGAGAATAAACAACTGATATGGATATACACGAAAAGCCTAGGATACAAATTAAATTTGCAACTTCCGGTGGAAAGCCTGCCATTATTTCTTAAAACATCCACAATTTTAGTTTCTTTTGCGGAAAACTTCTTGAAGAGTGTTTGAGTCTACATCTTGTACATACGTTTTGACAAATAGCTGCTTTGAAGCTCTGGTTTAAGTCTAAGTTATGTCAATGTTGGTTTTAAAATATCAAATTTCATCAAAAAACCGCAGCATTTAGGGTAACATATTTACACGTTCTGTCTTAAAACTGAACTTTATCGTTTTAACGACCAATTCTGTTCTATGTATTCTCTATTCTCTATAAATCGATATGTAGTTTTACCCATTTTTAGTCGGGAGTAGATAAATAGGAACATGCACGAGCTGGAATCTCCCTTTTGATGTGGAAAGAACTTCAGAAATATATTAAAGACTATAATATGGTATCTGAAAAAATTCTTACCATCACTCTTAATTTGTTTAGAATCGAGACTATTGTAATAGGAGTATATGCACCAACAGAAGATAACGCCCACCAAATTAAAGATCAGTTTTACTGGAGTCTATCACAAGAACTTAATCAGATAAAGAGTCGTCAAGACCTTATAATAACAGGCAACTTTAATACTAAAGTGGGCTCATAGGAAAATAATGAAGATAAATTATCGATACTCAACTCCCAATATTGTCATAAAAACATACACGGATATACATGGGAAAAACCAACCCTACAACAAAGATCAATCATTGACTATGTTATCACCAGGACAAAGTTTAAAAACAAAACCACAAGATTGTAGAGTAAAGCCTGGAGCTAACTGATCACTATTTAGTGGTGGCCAAACTAGTCTACCCGTTTAGAAAGAAGACTACAACGAAATCAAGACCGTGGAGATAAGAAAAGTAATGTACGCTGCAAACTATTCCTTCTGAAACAAGACAGTATCAAAGACCTTTTCCACGGAAGACTAGAACAATAACTAACTACCATGAACATAAGCAACGAAATTGTAGAAATATACGGAAATATAAAAAGAATGATAAGCAAAGTTGCAAGGGAAGTTTTGGGAACAGAAAGTGAAGGAAAAGAAAAATCAGAACCTCTCTGGATGTCTAATGCGATCAAAGATATGATAAAGGAGAAAAATATCTCTTACAAGAGTTGACTAGTTACGAAAATGGCCCAGCATAAAGAAGAATGTCAAATCAAAAATAGAGAGCTACGAAGACTAATAATAATGGAAAAAAACAATTTCTGATCTGCATCCAGATTGAAAATCTAGTGGGAGGATTGCAATCGACAGAGGTGTGGAAGACGGTAAAAAACTTGAAAAGCAACTGAACCAACAAAGCAAACGGAGATTTAATCCCAATACCAGAATGGAAAAAACACTACGAACATCTGCTAGGTGAAAATAGACCAGAGTATATCATGATGAATCCTCAACTAAATAAAGAGTGACCGGGCATAAATATGGGTATGACAGTGGAGGAAGTTAGAACAACACTATCCAAGATGAAGTATGGTCGGTCACCAAGTCCGGACAACACCCCAGTCGAATTACTGAAGACAGGAGGTCCTGGTCTATTAAATAGAATAACAGAGTTGATGAACAACTGCTGCCAGCAGGTACAGGTACTCTTTAAAAAGGGTAACAAAAGAGACTCTGACTATTATCAGGGTTTAAGTGTAAACAGTACAATAAGCAAACTATTCAGCAAAGTCATAAATCATAAAATAAGACAGAACATCGGTCACAGAATAGGAGAAGATCAAAGTGGACTTACACCTAACAGGTCCTGTATAGAAAGTCTCTTTATTTTACAACAGTTATTGGAGAAGTTCATAGCAGTAGTAAAGGAAGTAGACCTAGAAAAGGCTTGCGATACAATTCCTGGGACAAAGCTATGGGAAGCCTTGAAATAGCTAAACATCGTTAGCTGCTTATTAAAGATCATAATGGAAAAGTATAAAGATAACATTGTACAAATTAAAAAAGGCTCTACACTTTCGCACCCTATTAAGGTCACAAAGGGACTCAGGCAGGGCTGCAGCACGTCCCCCCTCTTATTTAATCTGAATGTAGAAGCTGCTCTTGGAAGCTGGAAGAAAAGATGTGGCGGAATGGGAATTTTAGTAAATAACCATACGCTGTTTTCCCTTAGTTTTGCGGATGACCAGGTTGTGATTGCCCAGGACTCATATGATCTAGAGTTCATAATGAAAACATTGTATCAGGAATATCAAAAATGGGGGCTACAAATGAGCTTAACAAAAACATATCTGTTAGTAAACAGCGATGCGCAGTTTCAAGTTCTGGTTAATGATGACGTGGCTATTAATGAAGTGGAGAGATTTAAGTACCTGAGAGCATTTATTGATAAAAATAGATTAGGAGAAGCAGAAATAAAACACAGAATCTAACAAAGTAAGAAAATCATAGAAAGCCTTAATTCACTATGGTGGTATAAAAGCAATTCAAATAAAAATAAAAAGAGCGTGGACACAGCAATGGTGAAGTCGGTGTTATGGGTCGGAAGTATGGACTCTTAACGCAGATTTCACAAGAAGACTATTAGCTGTGAAATTGGATTATATCAGGAGAAGGGCAAGAATATCGAGAATAGAAGGAAGAACGAATGAGGAAGTGGGGGTAAGAATGAAAGCTGGAGAGACAGTGGTGGGTAGGATAGAGAGAAAGAGAGAAGATTCCTAAAGTAGTTCGGACATTTAATCAGGATGCCCGAAGAACGATAGCCAAAAAAACTATTTTAGTGGAGACCACATGGAAGAAGAAAGCGGGACAGACCACGCAGACTGTGGACTGAGAATATGAGAAGATCTATGAATGACCGCAAGTTACAAAAGGAGGATGCTTTGGACGAAGGGACCTGGCGAAGGATGACAGCAATACGGCGAGATGCTATTAACAATTGAATATCTTCATTCCAACTTTAATTCTGCAACTCTAATAATGCCAAACGTTTGTCTAATAAGGATGATGTCACCGTCTTTTTGAACAACTTTCAATATATTGAAAAAAGAGTTTAACCCATTAAAGCTCGTTGGCAACTTAAGTTGCTATCCACTTTTAACTTCCACAGTTGCGAACCTGATCGTTTCTACCACTGCACGATGTTCAAGGAGATGGAACTACTAGTTACTCTTCTTGTGTTGTCTAAAAGTTAATGAGTAGATTTTTATATGAGGTGTCAATTGGGCTATTACCACACTCTGTTGGGATATTTTGTCGCGACGTTTCGGAAGCTGACTCTGCTTTCGTCCTCAGGCAGTTTATTATTTTGCATTTCTAATTTACTTTTTTCCGTAAATCTCTGATCTTACTGGGGTTTGAACCAGGGACAATAATAATTAATTACTGCGCTGGGTGCTTGAACCACTGAGCTACTGAGGCTGTCCGGTTTTGCATGAACTTTTTGTCCTGATTGCTGAGGATGATCGAACACCTTTCACCGTAGTCATATATCCTCCTGAAGGAGACAAGGACTCTGATTCATCTGACCCTCAATCAAGTACCTCAGCTGGTTCTAAGTCTAAAACTGTTCCACTCAGGTGTAAGACAGATTTTACTGATCTCATTTCTAAAATTTCTAATATGGACCGTGAATTTGGACCTTCTGCAGAAGACTTACTCAGTCAAAGTCAAATCATGATTGTTCCTGCTGCAGCAGCAGAAGCCACTGTAAACATGAGCCTTTTCGGTCTAGATAGAATTTGTCAGTTTGGTTGGTGAACTCTGCTGCACCCAGTCAAGAAAAGGAAAGGATGGTTGTGTGCAAATTTTCGCTTAAGCCACCCCCACCCCCCCTCTACGTGTCTGGCCTGATCGGTCGGCCACCATTTCTCCATCGGCTTCACCCACCGCTGATGTAAGGACAACCGGGCCGAGTGAGCCTACTCATACTACTAGTGCAACTCCGGTCTACCCGGTCTCCGGCATGTAGTTGCCCTTCAAAGTCTTGGTGGTACCTGAAACAGAAAACAGAGTTGTGGCGGGAGTAGGCTTGGAGGGTTGTGGAGTGTTAGAGGTTTAGTGAATGGGTGTCCCGAGCATCGGGTGTGAGATTGTTTTACCTAGCGGCCAAGAGAGTGCTCTCCAAAACGTCTTGGAGGTAGAAGACTTGTCTGAGTGCCGCATTTTATTCAAGAAATATTACATCACATTATAAATGAAACTAATCGCTATGCATCTCAACAACTTGTACATGATCTGAATATAACATCTGAAGAACTTGTGACATTTCTTGGGTTGATGCTATTATCGGCATACCATCATTTACCATAAGGTTACTGATGGGGTTCGTCGCAACCGTTTTGATGAAATCATGAGTTTTCTTCATCTTGCCGACAATCCAGCAAGCGATGGTTCTGACAGATTGTATAAAATACGTCTTTTGCTTTCAAATAAGTAGTAAGCATAAATTAAAGTATCATTCCCTACTACGGGAGACATGAAATCAAGCAATTTATGACGGGCAAACCGATCAAGTTGTGGGTTGCTGCTGATCCTTTACGTTATATCCATCATGTTGAATCTTACTGCGGTTCTTCGACGTAACTTCCTGAAACTGGTTGAGATCAAGATGGCCATGTTGTCATGAGATTGGTCGACCGCATGCAGTTCAAGAAAATGTCAAATTCTACTTCGACAACCTTTTTACTTCTATTGAATGGTTACAAGACTTGAGCTCAAAGGTCAAGGTGGAAAGGGAACACTGGACAAGAAAACATGGAAAAAAGGTCAAGAGATCATATGACTACTCCTACAACGGATAGTTTAGTAGCTGTTCATTGGAACGATAACAATGTCGTGACAGTACTAAGTAACTGTGATAGTGTATATCCCATAAAACATTCTAACCGTTACTCTCGTTCCAATAAAAAGAAAGTGAGGTAAACGTTTCATAGTCCATCACCTAGTGTAGCAACAGTATGGGTGGGATGGACATTGCGGATCAGTTTATAGCTATCTATCGTTGTAGAATCAGATCCAAAGAATGATGATGACAATTCTTTGCTTGGACGTATAGATATTTGCTGTGTCCAAGGTTGGCGGTTATATCGGCGACTTGGTCGTAAAATACCATTTTGGATTTTAAATGACAATGTGCAATTTACCTTCTAAAGTCATTTGGAACTGCCGCAAAAACATCAGATGATTGTAACTCATTGCAGGTCTCACACGCTCTTAAGGAAATACAAAAGGATCGTACTGATCACGTTATAGAAAAAGGTTTTCACCCAGGCTTAATTATCTTTATTAAGACAAAGTCACATATACAGTAAGAGTGGTTATCGAATCCTGATAGTGGTAATTTTGTATCAAACCTCCCGCAGCGTTTCTCAATCTCTGATTTGCAAGAATACTGCGGTTCTTCTCCCTTTTTTTATTATTTCGTTTACGGCATCCGGACAGTTTTTACAGAATGCTCATATGACTTATACCAGCTTGAATTCTTTAAATTAAGTAGGAGTTGGTGGGAGGTAGTACGAAAAAGTTTTTACAAAACTATTGCAGAAAATGGCCTGCCGGGAAAGATGGAACCATTACAATCAGGTTAACAGGGTAACATGATGATTTTACAAAGGAAAATAACTAAACCAGAACGTATGGTAGAACGAGTCAGGTTAGATAACGCAGACTGTTTCTGAAGTAATTTAAAGAGTTTGTGGAATTTAGCGAAACAGACTTTACAACTCCTGGTCGTTCATTTTACTAACGTTAAGAGCCGAGAACTTATAGACAATGCTCCAGTAGTCTAGTAGCAAAAGTATTGGCAACAATGCTGACGGCTGTAAGTTCATACAAAAAATGTGAAGTTTCTGTCTTTGATTGTAATGATTGTGACATTGATTTGAACTGTAATGAAGAAAAACCAAAATCAATTCAACAATCTGACGGTTTTCAAAGAAGCTACTGAAATTGTTCAGCCTAGTCTAGCAGTTCTCAGCCTTATTGCTCATTTTGGTCGAACAAACAACAAAAACATTGGTAGAATCGTCAATAAATAACTAGTTCACGACGACTTACCAATTTAGTTAGGTTAGCTCTAAGAAACTAATGCCTTTAAATAAAGCACCTCAGAAGAACGGAAACTTCATACAGCGTGGATGCAATCAAAACATCAGTACTTTATAAAAAGCAATTAAGACTAAAATAAATGCGGTTAGAGAAGAGAAAAAGACGAAAATTATATCTGATGAAGGGAATAGTAAAGATAATTGCAATGAATTGGGTCTTGAATTCACCGAGGGTTGGATTTCTTGTAAAGTTTATAATAAATTGGCTCACTGTTCATATGGAGGAATCGAGGACAATGACATTCATTGTAAGAATGATGATTAACTTAAAAGACTGCAAGAGATGTCTTTATAATTTCATATCTTACCCTCTCGGTTACAGTTAAGAATCAGGATTTGGGTTGAATTTTCAAGGCAAAACTAAAAATTCAGTCGTTTTGTATCAGTTGGGAATATATAAGATCATGTGGAATTATGTCTTGTTTATTTGTATTGCAGATAAATACAGCTGTTGGGCCTTGGACATCACTTACAATAAGAGAAATGGCCGTATCGCAAATTCTTTAGGCCTTAATTTGTAACCAAAGGGATCTTCAGCAGAATCATCTTCAGACAGGGGTGGCTTTATTAGAAGCATTTGTTTCTGGTTTCTGATGAGATTGCTCTCTAGATCATCGTAGCTGTGTTACCATATTAAGATGTCAAGGGTGACCAGATTGGTTCTGATTAAAAAGTGGACAAATTAATTAAAAATGAAGAAAGGGAAGTTATCGAAATTAACACTCCATTTTTGGCTCTTCAAATTCACACCACGGGGGATCCCTTTTGGACTCCGAAATAGAGATAGAGATTTACCGTCTTATGAAGACCCTCGCATTGCAGGAGGTTGCGGAAACGGTTGCTATACCACTGCTCATAAAATATCTTTTGCTTACAATTTTGCATCGCCCGTGTTCAGTAGCTGTAATCACGATGACGCGATGCCAACGAGAAAGCTGAATCGGGAGCTTTTTTTCATTGGCATCGCCTCTTTGGGATTACTACGACACACGCAGTATTATCCCGGCATTCTTATACTACAAAACAAGTAGTGTACAAGCAAGACTTTAGTTCCGAGCGCTTGTTTCGATGTTTTAAAATATAAAAATCAAAATCAACGATTTTGCATGAAGCATAGTCCAGTCACTTTAGGAGAATTAAAGGAAAATTGGAAGGAAGTGGTGGAAGGGTCTTGATTTTTGATATACATCTTTCCTTTGGCTTCCTAAATAACACCCTGAAAGTCATACTTTCTATAGTCTAAATCAAATAAGAATAAAGCGAAGGAAATGATAGGGACAGCTTGACCTTCATCCTCATTGGTTAATAAACGAGTCCGTTTTACACAACTTTAACATCCTGATTTTATTGAATACCGTGTTACCAGATGTACGAAGGTAAATTACTTATAGTTACATAAAAAAATGTTTTATGATATATATCTGATAAAACAATTTTTTAGTAACGTTTATAACTGAAAAATATATAACGTACTTTTCATAAATGCCTTAAAAATAGATGATAAGACAAACCTAAAAGAAACGGAGACGTGACAACGTTGGCTTTTGTGAAGTTGTAATGTAACCACACTTTTTCCTTCTTGCTTGGTTAGGGTCAGTTAGCCTGTTATTCTAATTTTGTCATTTTACGTCTTTTTTTGGTATTGCTGTTATTCTTTTTTTATATTAAAATAGTTCTTTTAAGAGCTCATTAAACTCAGCGTATCGTTATACAGGTAATTATAATTTGAATTATAACAACCTAATGATCAAAATATCAATGCAATATTTCAGGTTATATTTGCGATTATGGCTGAAGTTTTCAAAAATGCTAAAGGAAAATACGTAAAAAGTGGTCAGAGACTTATGGCTTACAATGTCTATTTAAAACATTTACAAAACAACAGTAAGACTTGGTCAGTCAAGCAAACGTCGGCTGAAGTCGGGATCGGACAGAATACGATGTGGAATATAATTAAACAAATGGAAGCTTCTGGATTGGTACGATCTCCTAAGAAAACTAGGGAATCAAAAACATGTTTTCAGAAACTTGAAGACTTCGAGAAATCTGCCATACGAAGACATGTACATTGTTTTTATTTTGGAAATGAAGTTCCAACTGTAGGAAAAATACTACAAGCTGTTAACGAAGACGATTCATTACCAGATTTTAGTTATTCAACATTACATAGAACGTTATTAAAATTAGGATTCAAATATGATAAACGAACAAGAAAAACGATTTTGATTGAAAAGCCAACTATTGTTTTGTGGAGAAGAAAATATTTAACTGCTATTAAACAATACCGAGAAGAAGGAAGAACGATTTATTACACAGATGAAACATGGGTTAATGCAGGACATGTGGGAAGGAAAGTTTGGCATGATACTACCATTAAAACTGCCAGACAAGCATTATTTGAAGGCCTTTCAACTGGAATCAAAGATCCATCAGGCAAAGGAAAGAGGTTAATAGTTGTTCACATCGGTAGGGAATCTGGCTTTGTTGATGGAGGACTTCTAACTTTTGAATCCAAAAAGACAGGTGAGGACTGTATTGTTTTTGTATGTTTTTTATTACAATAAATTATTTGAATGTTTGTAGGTGATTATCATCAAGACATGGATGGAGATGTTTTTAAAATGTGGTTGGAAGGGATCCTACCTAAATTAGAACCTCATTCGGTCATTGTAATGGACAACGCCCCTTATCATAGTGTTAAAGCTGATAAAGTACCCACTCGGAATTGGAGAAAAGATCAGATTATTGATTGGCTTCATGGCAAGGAAATTACACCAGGAGATAATTTATTGAAATTGCAATTATTAGAATTGGTAAAACAGTATGTGTTATCACATCCAACACCATATGTCATCGATGAACTTATTAAAAAGAGTGGAAGAGTAATTTTAAGATTACCACCATATCACTGTAATCTGAATCCTATTGAGCTAGTATGGGCTCAAGTTAAGCAACATGTTGCTGTTAATAATCGAACGTACTCTATCGAAGAGGTAAAGCAACTCTTATGTGATGGAATTGCTGGTGTAACTGCAGCAAAGTGGAATGATTGTGTCAATCATGTAATACGTGAAGAAAATCATATGTGAGATTTAGACGGAATAACAGAACAAGTGGTTGAGAAAATTGTGATTAATTTACAGTCGGAGAGTTACCAGAAGTATAAATACACAAACAGCAAAATGGATGCACTGTTGTTATATACAGTACCTACAACTCCTGCTCCTTAATTAAAATATGTTTTGTAATTATTGAATTGACTTGTACTACAGGCTTTTTACCTTTTTGTTTATGTAAAAACTAAATAAATAAACATTTACATGTTAACTCGTAACTTCCTTTGCTTCGTAAGAGGTATATACTTATGAGGTTATTCATTATACTTTGTCATTATAAAAATCTACTATTTCATTTATTCATAGTTCGTCAGCTACTGGTTTTTAATTTTTATACATATTCTTGAACAACTATTAGAAAGCAGTTTCAAATTTGGCGCCCTTTTCGAACACTTCAGCTGCTTAAATCTGCCTTGCACCGCAGTGCCACCTACTTTATTCTTATTTGATTTAGACTATAGGTGAAGGGAGAGGGAAGCCAAAATTCGAGACTTTTCACCAATCTTTTGCTATCTGTCAAAATATGTTCTAACGTGATTGCACTATAAAGAAATTCTAGATTGTTCTTAGATTGTGACGTATTGGTAAGCAAGTGGCATGTTTTTGGCTTTTGGTGCAAATCACGGGGAGAGACCATAAAAATAAAAAATAATAATAATAAAAGTGGGCGTAGCAGAAACGTTATCTGACATTGAACATAATTTCTTAAAAGTATTAATGCTCGGGAAAAAGTCGGCGTCTGGTAATCTTTTACTCTTCATGAAACTCTGTCTACAGGAGATTGTAATTGAAAAATTCAATCTAACCTATTTGTTGGATAAAAAAAGTTTAAAGTGAAAAACATCAACTTTATTTTACTATAATAATTTTGAATAACTTTCTATATGACGATCTTTATACTAATACGTACTATAATTTCTTGACTCGTTAAATCTTTCTTGCAATTATTTAGGTGTGTAATGTAAGTATGTAGTAAACTTTGCAATAGTTCCCATTTTGACTATGTAATTTTTCAAATTCCATTTGCGATAACAATGTTGTACAGGCGTGCAGCATGGTATTCAAAGCGGTAAGATAAAATAAACGTATCGATACTAGATACGAAAGAATTTTTCTAAAGACTGTTTACATGTAATATGCAAAATAGAAGCCAATTATTTTCTCTGTAATGTAATGTTTTCTTGGGTACTTTTAAACCAATTACACATATTGTATCTGCTGTTACTGAAATAAAGCGTATTGCTGTAATATACAATCTAGACTGAAAACTATTATTGGAAGAATAATTAAGAATTTATTTCTTTATCATCTCTAGATACTAGAAAAACAAAGCTAATATTGTTTAATCGCTATTGCTCT
The DNA here is from genome assembly GCA_011009095.1 of Ignelater luminosus. Taxonomy (NCBI): domain Eukaryota; kingdom Metazoa; phylum Arthropoda; class Insecta; order Coleoptera; family Elateridae; genus Ignelater; species Ignelater luminosus. The sequence goes on from VTPC01001029.1 coordinate 12,663, forward strand.
ACAATAAAATGTGCAATCGACCTTTGTTACTAAAATAATAACGCACTAAAGTCAAAAAAAATCGTAATAGTCAACACTAGGTCAAAAAACTGCAATAAATCAACATTTTTCACCATAAATAAAACACAATACCGTACTGTATTGTAGGTGGACAAATTTATTCTTGAATAGTGGCCGGTTTCAGTTTTTAAACTTCATTATGTTCGTTTCTAGCTGGGAGTTCCCACAGAGTGGCCGTCTGTAGTTCTTTCAAATGCGACTTCTAAGCTTTAAAAACGTTTTAAAACCTCATAAAAGTGTTCAAGCTTCGCACCAAGTTTTAAGACCAGTGTCCACCATCTGGAGAATAATCCAAGCGGCGTACTTCTGTGTGTTTACCATCTATTATATCCCCTCGACGTGAGACGTGTTATTTTAATAAAAAGGGGAAATAATCAAACAAATATAAAAACATGTGCAAGAAACACCAAACAGGAACAATCTCTGAAGTGATACGAAATAAAATGAAACTGTACTCTGGAAATGGGCAATTTCTGTGATTTATGTACCACTTGTCAGTCTGACAGTTTACATCTTCCTTTATATTTAAACGTGGAATCGTTGTTTCACCTACAAAGCAGCTTACACTCCCCTGGCTGGCTGCTAAATCAGAACGGAAGAGAAAAAAGTGCATCCCTGACAAATTAGAGGGCGTTTCGTCCACGACCACCGAGCAATAAGAAATAATGATGATGTTAATTATACTTTAATCATTTATCATTATGATATTTAAGACGCCAGAAGTGGAACTAAAGTTCATTAAAATCATCAATCAAGATCCTAGATGGGCTTGGTATTAACCGGGCGGCGTGTTTCTATTACACACTACATTTTTTTTTGTTGAACTTCCAACACCCTTATGTAACAGCTAGCTATTTCCTCATTCATAAAATGGCAATTTGGACGAGTGAATTTTTTTTTTTATTTTACTTACTCATTCCATTGAGAAGGAATCATTTATTCTTATTCTGGCAGAATATTCTCAACATCAAATAAATTAAAATAATTCAAAGCTAGTATACTGCCGCCTCCTGAATGTATAAAATTGTTCATTAGATATTATTATATCGTTTGATAGGAGTCTGGAGCTGGAGTCTATTGCACCTAGTTACTTTGCAATTTTGTAAAAACTTCTTTATTTATCCCAATTTAACATATCCGCAGTCACCGTAAAGGAAAGGAAGAGAAACGTAAGAAACTCCTTTTGCAATAATGTCAAAACTTTATCAAAACATTTAAAATACTTACGTGCATAGAAATCGGCCCGCTGCACACTTTTGACTTTAACTGTATTTTCTTTTAGAAATTATACGTCAAATCAAAACAAAATACAGTTTGAAAGATGATTTAATATGCTTTGACATGGGTATAAATGTATTGAAATCCCTTGAATGTTTTAAGCTGAGAATTATCAAATCAAATGAATGAAACAAATTATCGTTTCATTACCAGAAGAAATATGATTTCTTAAGAATTAATTAAGATGATAACAATAACAACATAACATTATTGATAATGGGTATGACCTCCTCTTGCTCTAATAACATCTCGCATACGATTAAGCATAGACCTAATCAATTTCGATATTGTTTCTTGTGGAATGTTAAGCCACTTTTCTTCTACCGCAATAATGAGCTCGAGGATCAACGTTGGGGAAGGAATCCTAGCTCGGATTCTTCATTTCAGCTCACTCTATAAATGTTCAATCGGGTTTAGGTCAGGACTGCATGCCGGCCACTCCATAACCCGAAAATCGACTTCTGTAATGTAATCTTGGACAATTCTAGCAGTGCGCGGCCTTGCATTGTCGTGCATAAAAGTAAAGTTTTCTCCAGTATAATCGATGTAAGGTATCACACGAACTGCTAGCATTTCTTCAATATACCGACCGACTGTTAAACCTCCTCTCTTGCGACCACGACCAGGCCTGGCGATGAAAGGAGTGCGTCCATAGAAATGGCATTACAGATCATCATAAACCACCGCCGTACCCAATCCGCTCTTCAATGCAGCACTCTACACTCTACAAATCTCTCTCCTGGTCTCCGGTAAACTTTCTTTCTTCGGTCGCTGCCATAGAGGCATGTCCTGGTCTCATCGGAGAACAGAACAGACTCCCACTATTCCAATGTCAAATTCAGATGATTCCGTGCGAAATTCAGGCGTGCTTGACGGTAGGCTGGGGTAACTTTTAGGCCAGTTGCAGGGTTTTTAGGGGTCAGGTTGCTTTGATGCAGTATTCGTCTTACTGTCAACTGGCTAATATTCACTCCTCGGACCTCACGGAGCTCTTGTTGTACTTGAACCGCACTAAGTCTACGGTTTCTTAATGACTTTGACACAATAAAGCGGCCATCACGCTCGGTTGTACAACGCTTTCTGCCTGTTCCTGGTCGACGATGAAAGAGTCCAATCTCTTCATAACTTTCGCAGACCCTTCGAACCGCTGCACGTGTCATATTCAGTCATCTAGCAACAATTCGCTGGTTATGTCCATTTTCGATTAAAACAATTACTTGGGCACCTTTTTCCGATGTATTATGCATTGAGTTGACACACTTTGACACTGGTCAAATTATAAAAACCTAATAATCATCCTCAAAATGTTGCAGAGACAATAATTTAAATCTGTCAAAAGTTTGTTTATACTCGTGATAGCATCCACTTAATATTTTTTTCTTTTGTGTTCGCTTGCTACATTTTATAAACAACACGTACTCTTAATAAATTTATACCCATGTCAAAGCATATTAAATCATCTTTCAAATTGTATAAGTTTTGTTTTGATTTGACGTATAAATACAGTTAAAGTCAAAAGTGTGCAGTGAACCGATTTATATGCCCGCAAATGTAAAACTAGACCTGTCATTAGGACTAAATATGAAAAAAGAAGAACGAAAAAGGGACTGGTAAGAAGCTAAACAGAACAAGAAGATGCAAGTGAATACCGAAATGAAAATTGGGTATAGTGTTTGCAAATCAATTGCTCAAAGCAAGTTAGTTCCACAACCTTACCAATGCATGTATATCCATTCAGAGAATCAAACGACATCTGCGGAAGGCCTCTCGGACGCCAAACACTTAGAAATATTTTTAAAAAACTTTGAAGATTAACTAATTTGACACTTAACAAGCACACCGACTGTCAGGACATGTTGCAGTAGGTTGCAGCTGATTTAATTGGATTAATTTTCTTTACTTTTGGCCACCTAATTGTGTTATATGAGTACAGTAATACCTCGACTTACGCTACTCCGACTTACACGAATTAGAAGTTACGCGGTTTTTAAATCTTCTCGTTGATTCGTATTTAGTTGGCAGAAGGCCTCAGTTCAATTGAACAAGGGTTATAAATTTTGGAAAACATAGACTCCAACAAGGAAATTTTGCGTGAGAAGAAAAAAATCTTTGATCCGTTAGACGACTTTGTTAGATTTTATGAAACCTTCTACTTCAAAATAACTTCGGTTTATGTTTCTGCAATTCATAATAATATAATTTGTTGTACTACCTAAGATTTTACTACACATTTTTCTTCTAAATAATTGTTTTCTTTAGTCTCCGGTCCCAATTAAACATAATTTGTTTGTATTTATATGCAAAATTGTACCCCAACTTACGCGAATTCAAATTACGCGGTTATCGCTCGGTCCCACCTATCGCGTAAGTTGGTTGTATTACTGTAATTCTCTATCTGCTGATACCAAAAACTTGCTCTCAAAACGCCGTTTTCCTAGGGGTAGCTATATTCATCAATTACCCTTGAAAAGTATCAGCAGAAACATTTCGCTGTAGATGAAGAGGAAAAACTTTTATTTATCCTTATTTTCTAAGTAAAACTGATAGAGTTTTTCAACATCATCGTCGTTTTCCTGCATATTGAAATTCTGCGTGTCATCAAAGTTATTTTTCTCTTCTGAGGTGCATTCTGCGGATTCGGTTTGAACACTTTGGATATTATCGTCCTGTAAATTGCTTTCCAGATCATCTAACTCATCGCATTGTCTGAAGCCTTGGAACTCTCCTCCTCTATATGGCGTTTGTGACACAGAAAAGGGTCCTTATCAGACGACTCAGGAATGTGTTGTTGATGAGATTTTGGAATGTAGTGTGTATGATATGCGTTCTTGCAACCATCACAAATAATATTGGTTTTTTGGTGCTTACAAATAAAGCATTTAGCTTGTGCTTTGGTCCTCTTTACTGACGTATTCTGTGCTTTTGCCGCTCTTGCCTCTTCGCCCTTTTTTTTCTTCCTCTCTTTTTCTTTCTCTGCAGCTAGCTTTGTCATATTCTTTTATCTTAACATATCCTGGTATTTTTTGATGTTATAGCAAAGGGAAGCCTCTCTGACGTTTTCCAGTAGGCTTTGGTGATTCCGGCCACAGACGATAATTGGACATGTTCGAGGTTCGCTGAATTTGAATAATAGGTAAATTCCCTCTCGAATTGGTAAATCTACTATTATGTCAGAAGGATTTTATATTTGTGTTTTAGATTGGTCACTGTTGAGAGCATGAGATGCAATGGACCGAGCTGGAATATTGTCGTTATTTTCAATTTCAATTAAATTATGCTCCGAGTCATTATCGATATTTGTTGAAGATACGGAAGTTGGTTCATCTTCTGTGTGCTGTTATCATTTTGTATGCCGTCTTCCTTTGTGATCCACCAAGATACTTGCTATAATCGACCGAATTGGCATCAAACGGATACAGGCCACAGGTTTTGAAGCCATTTTCAAATATTTTTTGTTTCACACAATTCATAATCACTTTATGAAGTATAGGTGAGAATGTCAATTTTGTAACAGTCTCACCTGGATGATCAGCATGCCATTCTCTTACCGCCTTTTGTCAGCCCATTTTGATGGGTCTAAAAGCTGCAACATCTGCAAACTGCAAAATATGGGTACGTCATCGAAGTTTTCCGAAGGCGCAGCAGCTTTAGAAGCGTTTGCTTTTCTCAAGCCTGGAGTAATATTGATTGTTGTGGAGGGAGCTGAAGCGGGATTCTCGTCTGGGAAGCCACTGAAGCAGGTGTGGTAGTGTTCGGTGGATGCACGTGCAGTGATCGAAGCTTCGGTTTGATGGATGTTGTTCTTGGAGTCGATGGCGTTGGCAAGTTAGTGAAGTGGGAGGCTCGTAGATTTCTAGACGATGATCTCGTTGGCATCGCGGCGGTTCTTGATATTTCTTGTTGCTGTAGACGACGGCGGTGGTAGACGAAGTGGTGATTTAGTTTGAGCTGGTGGTAGAAGAGGGTTTTGGAGAATTAATTATTGGAATTGGAGTTATTGGTGGATTATAATTGATTGGAAGTTGAATTGATTGAGGATAACGGTGGGTGTTTGAGTTTGATTTTGGGTAATGTGATTTAGGAATAGGTGGAGGTGGTAAATGATTCTTTTCAATAGCACAACCCCCAGCAGTTCGCGCTGCGAGAGGATTTGGAGGGAAAAAAAATGGGAGGGGGAAGGGAATTATCCATGGGTGACGGATGGAAGTTGGATTTCAGCAGCAGCGGAGTGGTTGCATTCGAGGAGCGTCGGGCTCGAATAACAACATTGGTGGTGGAGTTGCTGGATACCTGCCTCCTCCGGAGCAGACCTGGCGAACGAGGGTGAGAAAGTGGAAGTCTACCGGGCCTACGCCTCGACCCTAAGCGCAGGGTACCGGCAGATGGAGTAATGGTAACTTCTACCCATGATCCCCATGCGGGTGTTGAGTTGCTGTTGGAATACTGCTGCTTACTATTCAACTTCAGTACATCACTGCACGACTACTTAGCTCCGCACTCGAAGCCAGACTGCACAAAATACGAGTAGCATTTGGGTATAATGCTATTAGTTCAATGCCTAGCTGACAACATAAGATACTCAGGTGATAGGTTAAATGCGACCTATGTCCGTCAATGATCAAGATTACTGGTAGTTTTACGCCTTGCTAAACTAAATAAGGATGAAGGACCTTAGCTATGTACTCGTAAAATGTTTGCGCCGTCATCCACCCATTGTCACTGCGACCGATGCCCCAACCTTCCCAAACACTCGCTGAAATCTTGTCTGGGATTCTTTGATACAGAAAGACAATCATTGGACAGCATGTTTTCCCATCGGCTGAAAAAGTGAACATTACTGTAGTATTCTCTTTTGATGAGCCACGGCCAACATTGTATACATTTTTGCAGCCTCTTAGAGCAAGAATCTTTTCACCCTGTGGGCATATCTGAAAATCCGTTTTATCACCATTAAACAAGAAGGATCCTTTAGCACGTCCTCCAGATTTTTCTCTTTAATATAATCATCGATATCACCAAACCATTTCCTTATATCATTTTCTGACACGCATGCACTTGCTAAAGTCTCCGGAGTTGTTGTGACAATTTCTGGATGTCTTTTAAGAAACGCATTCATCCATCCTTGTACAGGTTTGTTGTCAGTAAATGGTTTTAATCGTGGATGTTCTTTTAAAAACTGTTGGACACTTGAAATAATATCGTCTTTTTTTCGTGGAAAACCTTTTCGTGCCAATTCTGTGATCCACTTGACTATAGTGTTTTGTTTTTCTTCAGTTAATATTGATGATGGCCCAAACTTACTCTTGGGTTTTTAATTTTCAATTGAAGGGTAGCTCGTGCTTCTTTTTGCAGTGATTCTAAGTGACCCTGTGCCAACTTGAATTTCATGAAGGGCTCTTTTTGTCCTATTAGAACTATATTTTGGAACCTTCGGCATTACTGTGCTGCAAGCAATACCATTTTGTTAAATAATACAGTAATTGGCCACGCGATTTGTATAGCTATTGGCCTTGTGCCAATTACTATGTAGGAGTCAAAAAGATTAATATGATTAAGTACAGAACTTTGTAATATGATAAAGAGTCTGGAGGGAACAGAACCGCCAAAATCACAAGTAAATTTAAAGCATATAGTTATTGACCACCACGGTCAATAACTGTGCTTCACATATAAATTTAAAGACAGTTATTGGCCACTCAGTTTTTCCATCTCAGGAAAATAAAACGTGCAATAAACATCTAGAAACGTAATTTAATGTACCTTTAGATAACCGCGAATTTAAACTTAAGTCAATTATTTCGTATGCGGTATTTCGTTATCAAAATATCAAAATTACGTTTGATGCTAGAAAACAATTCAAATATTTCTTAGTTTTTTGTTTTATATTTTTCATAACATTTTCTCCTTATTTCTTTTGATATAAATGTATATACAAGTAATGCTGTAGGATTTACAGAATTTCATGCGAGTTTCAAAGAAAGGTCAAACTGGTAAGAGACGTCTTTCAAAAAACAAAAAAAAAACATCACTTCTATCAGTAACTTAAACCTTATCTTAAAAACAAGAAGAGTAGAATCTCATTAAAATAACTACAATACACGTTTCAGATTTCATTCGCTGATGAAGAAAAACACGTAGTTCTTAAATGAGCACCCTGGAAGATAAAGAGTTGAAATCGTATAAACGAAGTGCATTGTATAAAATGAGCACTGCACGCTTTTTCCCTCTTCAAAACCATAAAATTCATTGAAGACGTTTAAGCGCAGATTAAGTATATTACTTATTAAATATGCATTAAAATGCTTTGTCGGCAACTCACCTATAATAAAAGGTGATATAGCTCGTTTTATATATGATTGTGTGTTGAGAACCAAAGGGTTGTATCATTAAAAATTTTAAAGTCCTTTGATAAAACACCCATAAAATAGCATTAACATCCTTAACAGTACAAGTCAACTTATAAAAGTGAACCGAGTTCACTAAAGCACCTGCTTAACGTTCCTATATACAGTTAGATTTCATACAAAAAGTTTGAAGAGAGTAATCAAAATTCGATTAATTATTCATATCGTGTTAGGGAAGACTATTATAGTGAAATCTTGTGTAATAATTACCAAGAACAATTTAATTTGCCCAAATATTACACGTTCAAGTTTGCTATAATATAATTTTCTAAGGGTTCAAGGGAATGAGTAGTACTCGACCGCAGCGGGATAACAAAGTTAATTCTACATCGAGTACTTCGTCTTACGATACTGAAAATTGAGCTCATAATATCTTCCCTAAGAACTTTGCCGTGTTAAAAGCCAGACAGGTCATATCGATCCTAAAATTTCCGATCGCTGACTTATACTAGGTTTCGTAAAGGAATGTTTAATGCCCGAGGCTTCTTCTTCATGATAAAAGCAATTTTAATTGCTGAATTTATGAAAAATTCCTGAATTTCTAAGTCCCCAGTAATTTGAAGTATTTTTGACGGGAATAAATTAATAGAAACAATAAGATTGCATATATAAAAAGAATAGACTTCAAAGGCGACCTAAAAAAGTCATCTAAAACAACATTTAAAATTTAGCTCACACATCCGTTTTTAATATTCTTCTTTTTTTATTTCAGGTTTCAAATATCTAGCCCATGGTATTGGTGGTAGTTACGGAAACACTATACAAATCTCAGACAATGTCGGTTTATGGCCTTCCGTGTTCAATTTAGCAACGAAAGCGTTAATTTCTGTTAATGCTACGTGCGGTGAAGGAGGCCGCGAGGAATTTTGCCGGTTTTCAGAAGGCGCCCGAGGAAGATGCGGAGTTTGCGATAATTTCAGTCCTGATCCGGGAAAAAAACATTCGATACATTATGCTATAGATGGTACTAATAGATGGTGGCAAAGCCCTACTTTAGACAATGGACCGGAATATGAATATGTCACGATTACGTTGGATTTGAAACAGGTAAGTTTAGTTATTTTTAAGGTCAGAGATAAATTTGCGTTTAGAATTTACAGAATTGCGTACACAAATAACGATAGTTATTTGTTAATTGTCAACTGTAGCCTTCACCCATTAAGTTGTTTTAATGGTAAATTATGAGCAGAGTTTGGAAATTGAGAATTGTTACCTCTGAAGGTTTCTAGTGTAAATATTTTCTGTTACCCAACTTTCACTTTGTGAAGTTGAATCAAAACAGCAGAATCTAATTATTAATTTGATAAATGAAACGAAAAATTTCTCTAAACAATTATTTCTAGCCAATATTACATTATTTTTTTATACCTGAGTTTCTGATAGTTTTTCGTTACCAATTTGATATGTCTGTGACATTTCTTGAAATATTTCAATTCACAATTTATATTTAAGTCTTTGGGCATCAAAAAAAGTTTTAGTTGACGTATGAATAATAGGATATCATATCGTATGATGCAGAGCCCAAACTACGCATTACGAATTTTTTTTTGTAGGCATTGTAAAAAGTAAAAGCTATGATCTCCTAAAAAGCTCATAGTAGAAAAATATTCTGCTAAAAACATTCATACTGAGAGAGTTCATTCATTACTAATGCCAGAAATTATTCCATTGTTAGCTTTTTAAATTTCTTCAAAGTACTTAACGACGTTTTCTGAATAACCCTTGCGTTTGGAATCATACAACGAGCAATTTACTTATGCAGTTATTTACAATCTAGTGTGCCGAATTCGGTACTCCTCAAAGTCTTCTGTTAAGAACTATAATATCAGCAACATGAATTTCTCGATGCGTTATCGTCCTATAACTGCTGTAATTTGTCACGAGCAAAACCCGGAAAAGAGGCCTTATGCTTGCGCAGATCCGAATGTTATGCTCGCAGCGGCTCGAACACCGGAGATGGGATGCGTTCACAGATAACTTACCCTAAAATTGGCTCAAAAACTCAATAAAGAAAACTCAGTTAATACCTGAAAATGTCACAGTTCAGAATGGGCGCCAGAATCCAGGTCGAAGGTCAACACGTTTGCTGAGGTGGCTTCTCACCAACAAAACACCCTGTATATAGATATCTTAATAAAATACTCTGGTAGCGATAAACACTCTAAAACTTACCAAAAAGCTTATAAAACCTCGAGATCTTATTAAATTTTACTTTAATCAAGTCACAGAACCAGTAAATATTATAAACGAATGATCCACAGGTCACTGGTCAATCTCGACTGTAATCCAAAACCTATAATTGTTGTAATAAAGCAAATAAAGCACCAGTCGCATTCATAAAAGAAAACGAAAAGTTTATTAGACCATAATTTTCTTCTCTTAACAACGAAGGCTTTAAACCCCTTGAAAATCAACAAATTGGTGTCGTTGTTTGTCAACAATCTCAACTTAGTTGGACAAGATTAAGATTACACAAAACGAAAAGGTCCTTTAACCCACGAAACACAAAACTTGAAGGGGAAATTTATTCCCATTTACTCGCAAAGTTCAAGGATCACATCCGACTTAAATAGTCGCAATACCTCCGAAAAATCAATATTTACTAAGTTTACAAAATAAACTGAACTTGCGGTAAAAATGTCCTAACAACTTAAGGGTCGGTTTGCACTCTCTCACTGACCAAAAACGTCTCTTTTTGCGCTACCAACTAAGCTAGTTGCCACGCCCTAAATTATCGTGCATCGAACAAAGAAGGATAGAACAAACATCTCTTGTCTATAAAGTGAACTATTCTCTAATGTTATAACTCGCATAGACATAAAGAATATTAAAACAAAAAAAAGTCAGCTCAACATAGCAATTATGTGTATCACAACGAACCCTGGAAAATTTAAACGTGAATTATTTCATCGTAAAACGAACTTGGCCTGGGTCAGCTGTTCTTGTAGTCGCATAATTCCAGGAAATTCCCACAGCCGTAAAGCAATAGGCGGCTCTTTAGAAGAAGCCGCACATATGTTAAAATAAACACCGCGCAAAATAAATCGAAAAATATTTCCCACAAAAAGTTTTATTTATACAAAGATTACTAAATATATTCACGAACTAATAAATTAACACGAAATTTTGAAATAACATTACAAACTGCTACAAAAACCTTTCTTTGATACCAAAGTGATGGTGATGTAACTCATAGATTTTCTTCGGATTCATTCTTACAGGTTTATTAATCAGGGCTACAAGTCTGTCATAACTAGAGTGCTGCCGAATACCAATAAAGTTAGATGGGTCTAAAACAAAATAATTAAGATCGAAGTATTTTAGTCAAACTCAACAAGACGAGATTCTTGTGATGAATGAGGAAATAAATTATTAGAAAAGAAGCGAAAGGTTTCACGTTAATAGGTCTTTTGGATTAACAAACCAAAGACTATCAAAATAAAGTAAAGACATGACAATTAAGATGATTTCCTGAAACCGAACTAGCAGATATCGCCACTGCTACCTTTAACTGCTCCGTAATGTCAGTGCTGTCAATGGACTAAACAGCTAGTAGCATAAGTGTGCTTAGAATCTTGCTCAACCGTTTAGCAACTGTTGAGTCTTCTGAATACATCCAGTATTAAATGATGTTTCGAAGTATTGTAAAGTTCAAAAATGCAATTTTTTATTTTTTATGAAATCTTATGCCTTTAATATTTTAATTGATCTGTAGGTTAGTGGACAGTCAAACTCAAGATGAATATATGCTTATGTATGTCCTCTAGTGATACTTGGAAAGATGTTTCCTCAGTATTTTTATTTGCTCTGTGTGCCAAGCAATTCTTCAGGTGATCATTACACCTACATCTGGTAGTACGGTAATCCCAAGAGTTGTATTTCTCGATGCATTTGGATAAAAACTCAAGGTTTTTTTTATACCGTGACTTGCTGTAATGTTGATTCAAAAACAAGAGAACCGAGTTTGTGTTCGTCTTCGTTGTCAAAGTTTTTAGTTAGATCATAGATGAAGGATGCTTTTATCTGCTCAATTCCATTAATTTTCCATTAAAAGTAAGTACGGGAATCTTATTTTAAATGTCATAAACATTTCATGTGGCCAGTACATACAATTTTGTAGGAATAAAGCTTCTCAATCTTCATGTAGCTTGAACTTAAGTCTTATTCAATGGAGAATATCCAATATACTGCACAACAAACAAAGCTTAGACTTGTTATCGAATCTCTTATGTAACTTGAGTAACTAAAGTGACAAGCAAGAAAAATGTTTAACACATCAAAAGGGACAGCAGAGTGGTAAGAATATAAGAACACTTTTAGAGAATACAAAAAAATGTTATGGAAGCAAAGATACAGCCGTGCGAGGAAATAGAAAAGACTCCTGGATATGCCAGACTACAAACGAAGCCCTTCAACGTTCAGTCAATTTCTTTTAAACGACACAGGAGAGTACATCAAAACGAGAAAAGAACCCGTGAATGAACGATTCAAAAGAAAACAAAGTGGGCAAGTAATACACTTGAACCTTTTAAATCGCCTGGTTCAGAATTCATTTATCCAGTTTTTCTCCAGAAGGGCACGAATCTCCTATACAGTGAATTCTGCATGATGCTTAAAACTAACAAGCTCTGGGATTCATACTGCAAAGTTGGAAACTAATTGGAATAGCCTTTGTACCAAAACTTGGAAAAGCAAAGCAGGATATTGCTAAGGTTCTGAGACCAATGAATCTTATATCCTTTGTACCTAAGACATTAGAAAGACTATTAGATGGCATATCAGAGATGAGCTGCAGGCTTCCAAACTACTACACCAGAATAAGTTAATCAGAAACTTGTTAATGCTGTTGCTATCTAGTTAGAAAAAAGTGGAATATGATCTGTAAAACAAACAGGTGTTGTTAGGAACATTTCCAACTTCAAAGAAATGGAGTAAACGGAACAAGATAGATACAATGCATGCTTCGGAACCGTACATATTCAACATGCATAGGTTAACGTGGCAACTCAGGTGGTGAGGGAATGTCAACAACGGGAAAGGGGTATTATCGCCTCTACTATGAAATTTGGTCTTGGCCAGGCTGCTCAGAATCATTACCCAAACTGGACATCACGTTCACGGCAATGCAGACGAATTGACCCAATGAAAATTTAATAACACAGTTAGGGAACGAATACAAAGACCCTAAATCTTGTACAAAAGTGATCTTTTTCAAGTTAAATCTCTGTAAAATGACCGTTATACCATTCATACAAAAAAGAAATTAACGGGACTAGGACCCTTAAGACTTCAAGGAATGAAACTACAAATCTCGAAGGAGGTGAAGTATCTACAGATAGGTAGATGCACACATGGTAAGACAGGGGAATTGGTAGCGTCCATGATGTACTGGTTCTACAGAAAAAGGCAACAAAAGGATTCAGATGTTTACAGATAGTTAGGCTGCCCTAAAAGATTTTAGCAATTCCGAAGATAACGTCTAGACCAATACAGCAATGGCGCGAGGAACTAAAGAAACAGGCAGACTAGAAACAGTGAAACTAATCTGATTATCAGGACACCAAAAGTTGAAGACGATAAAAAAACTGATAAATTGACTAAGAAAACATCAGAATCATCACACTTCGTCATAGAACCTGCTCTGGTGCTACCAAGAAGTACAGTCCATGAGCAAGTGAGAAAATGAATCAAAGATCAACATAGTCTACACCAACATATTTTAACAGAACAAGAAAATCCTATACAAGTAATTCATGCCGAAAAAGAAAAGAAGTCTTGCTTATTAGATTAAGCAGGAATCGGTTGCGGATAGTAGTAGGATACTTCACAAGGAATGCACCTGTAAAGGGGTACCTATGCAAATAGGCTTGTATTACGGACTCCTACAATGTAGGATGTGCAGTAAAAAAAATAGTTGGCACGCAGAGCACAGATCATCAACAGAAATAGAACCAGATGTGTTTAACGCTCATCCAGTCAAGGACCTGCAGAGGTTATTTTAGGGAATTTCAGTACTGGAATGGGTGCAGTAAAATTTGAATTATTAAATAGGCTACGGTGTACTGAATACCTAACAGCTCCCAAGGAAAATAAATAAAAAGAGGTACACGAGATCTAGGCTCATCATCGAAGCTTTTGTGGTGCATAAATTATAAAGAATCTGATGCCACAACGAAGCTCCTTCGGCCAGACAAGGAGAAATATTTCTAATCTATGTTGAGGATTTTTCAGTTTCTATCTATTTTTTAATAGTTTTCTCGAGTTGCTCACATTAAAGTATTAATGACGTCTTTATAATAGGTAATATTACAATTTAAATTAATTAAATTAATTTATTGCACCTTACTCGAGATAAGGGTACGTAGGTTTGAATCCTACCTGCGGTAGAGATTAATTTAATTAATTTAAATTGTAATAAAAATAATTTATGCGTATCACCTCGATTGAGCAGCCTCACTCAATCGATTTATTATGCTTTACTTAAAGTGGTGGTGAGTCAAGTATATTGTTAAAGGAATGATAATAACTGATTTACTGTTATCATAGTTATCTGAGATTAACAATTTACAACAGTAAGATCTCAACAACAACGAATTAAAAATTCAGTAATAGCATTTTAAAACAAACTAGTTCATTGATATATAAATCTAATAAAGTTTGTTCAGATTGTAAGCAAATGATATCGTTTGTTTTATGGAATGTGATTCGACTTTCTTCCTCATGTTGTTTTGCACACTGTTGGCTCACAAATTCTAACGTAGGACATAGAATTTTCAATAATTTGTTCTTTATAATGTATTAGATGTCCTAGTTTGTTATGGGAAAAATTGGAATTAGAAACCCAGGGCGGAAATATCACGTAACATAAATTGCAACTACTACGGGGCTAACTTGGCAGGTTGGAGATTGGGGTGGTCCAATGATATGCTTCGTGGGTGGTCTGTTTTAGGAAGACAAAGTAGGGAAAATGTCAAAATCAAAGGGCGCCAGTGACGATAGTCGATAAATAGTAGAGCCTTGTTATAAGCCTATTATCAGGACGTTCTGCTAAAATTAATACACTCGATAATGCTTTCTTTGCGTTAACAGAAGTGAGCTTTAGTGGCGTACTCCATATAGCATACTTATTAACTAAGTAACATATATGAGCACCGAAAGTACTAAGTCCTGGACAGAGGTATCGAAGGTTGTTGAACTCCAAGCAGTTATACCTCAATCTGCACCTGCAATAACTTCAAGAGAAACACACAAATAATATATGTTTAACAACTACGTAAAGAAAATGTAGTGCACGATCTGGTGGATGAAGACCACTCGGTGTTATTATTTACAAGCGATATAGCGAAACAGAACGTCTAAGTTCTGAACTACAAACCAGTTTTGTTTACACAAAAGGAAAGAATGCTCTAAAGAGACTGCTTATGGCAATATGGACGAATTAAATACGTGCTACAATAAAGAAAGCATAAACAGATTTAATATAATTTACATCGGTCTCGCTATTAATATACAATCGACGAACTATCAGCTATAGATAATTTCTGTAGCTGCGTGAATTAATAGAGCTTTCTAAAATCCTATTAGTAACTTTACATCATACCTAGAACGGATATCCATTCTTCATCTGACTTGACAAACCTACAATTAACTTGTATTTGTAAAATTCATACAATTGCCGTATAAAGCCAAGCGATGTTAAGAAATTGCATTTAGATACTCATCAAAACCCTAGAACTTATCATCAATTCCAATTTTACTTAACACTTAAAATATTAGCAATAACGAGACCTTTTTAAAATTATTACAGCTGAAGAAAGCGGTCAACAGGACCTTTAAATATCAACAAAACGCGTAACGCAAATGAATTCGACTTACTTGGTAACTTAATCCGTAATGTGAAAGGACGGAATTCCTCGTTCATTAGCAGCACCACAGATGCAATTTCTAAATCGTTACAGGCAGGGATAGATGTTAACTGAGCTGTAGGTACTACAAAAAATACAATTCCTCAAGTGATGCTTTGGAGACAAGGGATTTGAAGTTCTCAAACGAATTGAAAAATAACCAAAGGGATTACCTCGAGAGTTAACTTATTCTTTACAGTAAGAAATTAGATAATCTGGAGCACGACGTTATGCTAATGCATCAGTTCAAGAGTTGTCTCTAACGACAGAATTCATAAATATTCCGAAGATCCAATTAATACATATATTACTGTTGGGTGGGACGACGAGATACGATAACACAATCTGTGACTTGATTTTGGCAAGATATGATCATAAATGGTCAGTGGTAAACGATAGCGTTCTTGGCATCAGTGCATTAAGCATTAATTTTATTTAGAATTCGTTTTGGCCAAGGTACAATCAGCAGAACGCTGCACTGAGTAACCTACACCTTGAAGAAGCTTTCCACGGTAAACACTAAAAGTCTCACAATAAAAATATGCTTGGTGAAAATCAAAAACTTTTCTACAGAGTCTGAAAAAGCCTAAGACATTTTTTGACAAAACTAAATGTCTTCTGACGGATCATAAGAATATTATGAATAGATGGAGAGAATATTTTATGAATTTGCTGGGAACAGGAGAGGATGCTCAATTAGCAGAAGAAAACCAAGAATTTACAACCGACCCCGTCACTATAGGAGAGATTAGAACTGCTCTGGAAAAGATGAAACTTGGCAAGGTAGCCATGAGAGAAGCAGGGGAGAATCTACTGTTCCAAGTACTGTCCCTAGCATGAAAGAATGGCAAAATACCTGCAGACTGGGAAGTGGCCATCATAGTTCCATTGTTCAAAAAGGGAGGCAACTAGAAATGCAGCAACCATCGTGGAATATCTTTGTTAAGTGTACTCGAAACTCGTCTTAGAAGTCAAGTAAAGCATGAGCTGCTAGAATCACAAGGAGGTTACAGACCAGGCAGAGGCATTCAGAACTTGATTTCAACTCTAAGGCAGATTTCGGAAAAGACTATAGAATACGATAAGGAGGTCTACATATGTTATATAGATTTGGTTAAACCCTTTGACAGCGTAAAATGTGCTAAGTTATGGGCTGTACTGAGGAAGCGAGGTGTCAACAGAGGCCTAATAATCAGAATACGAATACAGAGCTACTATAAAACCTGCAGAAATTACATCAGGACGGGCAGCTAGCAGTCAGAAGAATTTTGGACAACAGCTGGGGTCAGACAGGGTAACATTCTTAGTTCTCTTTTGTTTGTACTGCTGATGGATGACGTGGCAAGAGTATGTCAGAAGAAGACCCGTCGTTTCGAGCTCGGCCATTGTCTTCTCAGAGCAGTGCTGTTCTCAGAATTAGTCTATGCTGACAATGTAGTGAAAGAGATCTACTAAAGAATTTACAAATTTAGGCCAATGAGCTTAGGAAAGGGAAACTTTTAATAAACACTGCAAAGACCCAGACGATGATAATCCACAATGCAACACCAGATTACAATCCTAGAAGAACAGCTAAAACGGGTTGAAAAATTTAAGTACCTGGGATGCACATTCAGTTCAGAAAGACTATACGGAACTCTGAGTCGAACGTTTATAGAGAAGAGAGAGAATTCGAAAAGTACAAAAGTAGCAGTATTTAATTCCATTCTCGCATGCGGTTGCGAGTCGTGGTCCCTGACTCTAAATCGGTTTAACCGCCTTCAAGCGATGGAGATGAGGTATCTCTGAAGAGTAGAAAGGAAAACGAGACGCGACAAAGTGAGAAATCAGCAAATTCGTCTTAACCTCCAAACTAGACCTCTA
>VTPC01001029.1:35171-51129 GCA_011009095.1 Ignelater luminosus
TTTTTTTTCCTTAATAGCGTCTAAGGGATGCAACTTTGAGGCAACAGATGGGCATTTTACATCAATCAATTCTCCGGTTTTTGTTACTATACTGTCTGGACTAGCGGCCAAAAAACTATTATTAAGATCAACAAACAGTCTACAAGATTCCACACAAACCGAAAATTCCTCTTGGAATTGGTGTAATGCAAACGGTTCGTGTTCTAAGCCATATTTCGTGTGTTTGTTGCCTGCGAAATTACTGTAAAGAAGGCTCTTTACAGTATTTTGACACGACGTTGATTGCCGCATTCTACAAATAATCCCGAAATTAGATGCCGTAATTCGGGTGGATCTTTCGTGTTTCCACAACTGGTTACTACTTTGCTCACGGGTATTACACTCAAGTTGTTTAATCTCTTCGGGCGTCTTTTTAAGTTTATCGAGAAAAACAGTTGTTTTTTGCTTTAATTCTTTTGCACCTATGTCTCCCATGCCTGTGGGACTTGTGTCTACAAGGCCGTAATCCAAATACTATTCCAGTTTGTTGTCCAATGATGCACGCCTAATTGACATGTAAAAGATTGGACTGTGCCATTAAAATAATTCCCATGCATTTATGCTAATTATGATGTAGTTTTAGTTTTGGGAAAACGTTTATATAGTATTGTACTTACAACACCCGATGCTGCATCATAATTTACATTATACGAGCGTTTACACCAAGCTCCATCCGTGACAACAGTTAATAAAAGAATGCCTTCTTCATCAACATCGCCCGATTCAATCGCAAGAGCTGCTTCTTCTGAGCCGGCTTCCTCGATTGTTTGTAAAGCAGTTTTACAAATGACTTCTGCTACTGATTCATGACATCTTTGATATATTTTGTGAGCCATGAATGGAACATTTAGTACTGCCGTCATTTCTTCGCATTGAGAATAACCAATGCCTGTAGACACCTCTGCCAGAGTTGTAGCTAGATTTACATCCATATCTTTGGTGCTTCTGTCCAGTACGTCTGTTTCTAATGTTTGCTCAAGTCCACACATTTTACATTTTAGGTGAAACATACTAAAAAAACTAAAACAATTAACGTTCGTAAACTGATCTGGCAGCAGTCGCCACCTATAATTCTATATTCAATACCTTATTGGATTCGCAGATCTTACGCGATGCGTGTCATCATTTCTCACAGTATCACTAGCAGTTGTAACAGGTGTAACTGGGGTACTCACGGAAAAACTAAAACAAATCAACGTTCGTAAACTGATCTGACAGCAGTCGCCACCTATCATTCTATATTCAATACCTTATTGGACTCGCAGATCTTACGCGATGCGTGTCATCGTTTCTCACAGTATCACTAGCAGTTGCAACAGATGCAACTGGGGTACTCTCGGAAAAACTAAAACAAATCAACGTTTGCAGAGCTGTTTGAAGAACATTGCAGTGTTTCACTGTTTAACCCTTATCCGGTCAAGGTGGGTCCAGTGGAACCGGGGCCCATTTTACTTTGGCATATTCTAAAATATTCGTCTTAGGGGAATTAGCCCATATTAGATTTCGAAGAATGTTCAAAATAATTTTGGGAAAAGTTATCAAAAGCAATGGAAACAAGATAATGAACACGGCCTAGAACATTTTGGGAAGAATTGAATAGAAAGGAATTGATGCAGCAAATATTATATAAATCTAATGTAAGTAATTGTAATAAATTAAATAATCTATTAATAAAAATAAAGTTAATAAAATTTATATAGAAAACTGTGTTTTAATCGAGTCTCCCTATTTATTAAACAACCCTTAATTACGGTGATTTATGGTTTTATGAATATTGTAGAATACAGAATTGTGAAATTGACTGACTTGATATTGTTTAGATGTCATTGTACCAAAATACGAAAATAAACTGACCCTTTATAAAAATTGCAAATGTTAGAAGTTTTCAAAATAGTTTGGAAAAGGTCTTTTGTATGTCTGGGGATATTAAATAAAAATCCAAGGCTAATTGATACTTTTTCTTGTGCGATCTTTTGAAGACATGAATTTAGCAAAAGTCACGTAGAAGCTATAAAATATATGACGGTAGAAAAATTATAAAGAAATGAAGAATACCCAATACAAATATATGGTTTTTATGATGTGATCTTTTGGCGCTTCCGCTGCCCTTCTAGGTAAATTCGTTATACGATTTTGAAGAATTATATCCAACCAGAGAAATCTTAAATAAAACAGATAAGAGCAATATTTGTTTTATTTTACTTAATATAACAAAAAGTACCACACAAACTTTATAATGTAAAGGGCCTTGCCCGGTAGCGTAATTAAAATACGTTGCTCGGATAAGGGTTGAACGTGTCTAATAGGTACCTTGTTTGATTTTTTTTTGCCAGAGACAAAACTTCTTCATCGTGTCTTTTCTTCCGCAAAGCTCTAAAATCATTTTATATAAAATATAAATTGGGAATGTATTCTATAATCAGAGTAAATATGCATTAAGTTATTCAAAGAAAATGAATGGATTTAATTCTTTTGAACCTTATAACGTTATTATAAGTTTATGACTTATAACTTCATAATAGTTACAAATAAAATGCATACATGATAATGATATGTGTAATTTTTATACTTACTTCATCATCAATCTTCTACGGTTTTTTCTCGGTGCACCTAATGTTTTCGCTTTTCCTTTCGATATCTTTTCTACTAACGTATACTTTCCCATTTTTTTAAAAATAAAATAAACGATAGAAAACACTTCTTCAATACTACTCCGTCAACAAAGAGCTGTCAACAGTTGTTTTTTTTTTTAAGAAATACGCGGGTTTCGGAGCGAGGCAATTGACCATTTATTGGCCTCCCCAACATGTATACGGGCAACCCCCTACTGTAAATTTAGTCGTAGTTAAAGTTTTTGCCGTTTGTTAGAGCCACTACACAATAATGAAATATTCAAAATTAATCTTTAACTAAATTAATTATTTTCTTAAATTTTTAAATAATGTTTTGACTGGGTTTACATATTTTTGTGTATATTTTATTGGACAGTCAATGGTTTCCTATTTAAAAACGGATTTATTGTTTATAAATCCTTATTTAAGTATAAATAAATTTTTAAAGACTTTCCAATATACAAGATACAATCAGCAATTCACTCTTAAAATTTTAACTCTTTAGCATTATTAGTTACAAAATTATTCCCAGATTACTGTATCATACTGTATTAAATGCTCTTAAAGGAAGAAATAAATATAATTTTAGAGCAGATGCCTAGTAACTATCTGGATATTCCACAAGTATTTACAGCCAGATCTTACCAGGAAAGAGTTTCACTTTACGTTACACATAAGCGTTCAGCTTAGTTATTTCATGTTGTCAGTTGGATTTCCTTTGAAATTTCCACCTTAGATAGTTTCTTCCTATTCGTTTTCCCTCTACTTCTTCAAAATTTCTTTTTGCTTTCTGAAATTCAACTTGTTCACTGCAAACGTTGAACAAGTATTTTTGGGTCATCACTGGATTTGTCACAACATATTTAAGGTTCTAACAACGTTTTCAGCTACTCCATCTGTATTGGGAGAAAACACGAATATTATTTTTTCTAATAGGTTTTTTCAGAAAAGTTTCATCAAGATATATCCACAATTAATGAGTGTTGTTGTTTATGCTGGATAATTATTGCAATTAATATTTTATTATTGTTGTTAGTTCCAGTTTAAAATCTGAAACTAGCGATTAGATTTTTAGGTGATAAAATAGCAATATCAGAATATTTCAGAGAGTACATACTTAAATAATAGCAACATTGTTTCTAGCATTTCCTTTTTACAACATTAATTATGTGCGTTTCCAGTTTAATTCCCTTACAATTTACTTGCTAGAACCATAATATTCAAAAAAGTACTTTTGAATTTCTAATTGCAATTAGTACCCTTTTAAGAAAATTTTAATTTATAATTCTACATCCGACATCTCTAATAAAATCCTTCCAACAAAATGTTGACAACCAAAAATAAAAGCCGGAATGAAATAAAAGTAATTTATATTACGACTAACTACTCTAGTGGCTTGTTCTCTAATGTAAATCCAATTTCCTTAATGGTACAAAGTTATAAAACTCAGGAGTTGCCAAAATCGACTTAAATGCCCTCCCAAATGAGATTTTAACAAGATGGGAACAATTTTAGTACCGCTGATTCGAACTCCTCTTTTTCTCCAAGAGATATATACTTCAACCTACGCCGACATTTCTATCGGAACAAGGAGATAAGGTCGGATACTGCTAACCTATTAGTAGCGGAATTTAGATCACCTGTGTACTGTTTTAGTCGGTATTTAAAAGTGAGATTGTTTCTCTCCCGGGACTTTATCGTTTTTTGTCGTCGCTTCGCTTTATTAAAAGGAGAGCCAGCGCAATTACTTTAGAATCTTATTTAAAAATTAAAAATTGTTCCTATCTAAAAATGAAAAGCTCATTTTCCTTAGAAATTAATGTCCTTTTGTTTATTAATTTTTCCTTATTTAACAAAGTTAAAGTAACAAAATGTATTTCTGGTTCATTTCCAATTTAGATTTACTGTTATGCTTCTGTCTCACGTCAGATCGCAATTATTTTCCAAGTTCAAGATCTCCTTGATGAGTACAGTCATTTTAACAGACGCACACATTACCGTATCTTTGCCATGTTCTCACGGTTATAAACACTTCACGTACTTTAGATACCATAGAAAGTATGGTACATTTAGAAAATTAGTTCGGCAAATGGTCCTAGATAATTTTTTTAGATCTATAAATGTAACTACATACTTATAATTAACTAAGTTTTAAGAATACATTATCAACTTTAATATAAAAAGTTTTGTATATTTTTACTACATGCTTAAATTTCTTTAAAATTTGTTTTGCCCTCAAAAATTTTACTTTAATTGTTCAGTAAGGTTTTTAAAAAGTTGAAAACTCATTATAATATTTATGAAAATTCTATTAGGTTTCTCATTACCTTATTATTATTTTATGGGCTTGCCAATTTAAAAAAATGTTAGTAGCGGTTTTATAAAGTGTTAACGATTTATTGCTAATTTAGATATTTATTGAAACATGCCCAAGATGTAATAAACACTGTATTTTGCAAAACCAGAAGTAATTACAGATGAAGGTACGTAACCGTTTTAATAGCACACATGCTCTCTAAAATCATTTCCATAGCTTTATTAATTGGATAATTGTATATGTTCATCGTTCATCTTACGATATTAAAACATAAAACATAAGAATTCTCTCAAATATGCGGTAAATATACAAGAGCTTCTGCTTCTTAATTTTAAATTTTGATTTGCTTGCGTATAGAATTTACTTATAAAAGGCGAGAGATCTCAGAATTTTTAAAACGCAAATAACTCATACAACTGCAAACCATGAAAAACAGAAAAAGTTGGTTTAAATACAGTAATTGAAAGAACGAAAATATTGAAGGCATGTGAAAATCAAAAGCCGTCCGAACAAAAAATGAAAGTCGGGGGGGGAATAATGGATCGGAAGAGAGTGTGGCAAGGGGTCGAGTAGTCAATATACCTTCTATTGGCACGTTATTATAGTTGACAATGTGTTTTTGGCTACTCTGCGTCAGTAGTACTTAATACTTTTGACTCATAGTTCACCAAAATGAGGCGATTGTAAGTAGATAAATGCTGAAATAAGTTTCTCAACATATTGTTGAAGCCAATAAAATCGGTCCCATTATCTAATAGAATAAGTGAACGTTTGGCTCTTCTCGAAGTAAGCCTTCTTAATGTCATGCTGAAGGATTGGCTAGTCAAATCACTGACTACTTAGAAGTTTTATATCCACGCCCCTTTCTGTCGCGTATAGTGAACGGACCGGTACAATCTACACATAGTGTGGTTCACAAGTTCCATTTTGGCTATTTTTTGCCTGACTTCACCAAAAATCATGATTACCCTTTTTTACGAATTTATTTAAAACTTTTGCAATTTTTTTGCGCGAGACTTCGAAATGTTCGAAAAGTTTCTAAATGCCATTCCGAATCGAATGGCATCTCGATCATAATTTTTGGTGTGAAGTCAGGCAAAAAATAGCCAAAATGGAACTTGTGAACCACACTAACAGCAGCTTACAAATGGAAACCCTGTCCGAAGATATGGTAAATCATCCATAATTGGTTGCTCCACCTTTGGATCGAATCTAAAACATCGCATGCAGTTTCGCACGATTTGCTTTCCCGAAGGACCCCCATGTAAGCCCAGCATTCTTGACGCACCGCTGACAATGGCAGCTGCAGTCCAGTGCGAAATATTAACTTTGTCATTGGGCGTCTTCCGTCCAGCAAAATAGGATGTTTAGCATTAAAGGCCAATGAGGATCGTCTTAAACGACCATACGCGTATAAGAATTGTGATAAGGACTTCTGGACTACTTTTATTCAACTGAGAAATGACTGAAATTGCATCAATTTAGTCAGAAATAGCTCAGTTCTTTGAAAAGAACTTACAGTTAGAATATTCATATCAACCATTTGGTTGCGTACGTGTGATTTGCAAATAGAAATGAACTTAAAAATGTAACCCACTGTACGAAGTAATGAACTATATTTTGAAAACTTGTTAGTCTCTGTTATAGCCACTTAACGTCTTCGCTGGATAACCACTCTACTTATGAGAAATTTTGTTACCAGGGTTTTCATGTGTCGCAACTTAATCCCATTGATCAGGTTGAGTAAAACTCTTGCATCTTCGAGACGCGGTTGTCTACCAATTGTTAAATAGATTGGACGATATGTTTATCCATCTTAACATTATGGTCGAATTTGATCAAAAATAACGTGTTTGCTGAAAATGAAATCAGTTGAATTTGTATTTTATTGTACAACTTAGCCAATAGCAATGCTGCAACTTAGCCAATAGCAATGCTGCACACAGTTAGTTAATTGTTTTATTGGCGCTACCTTACTTTTCAAGCAAAGCAAATGACAATGGACGTTGCAATGATAGTCGACTGATAGTACGCACAAGCAAGCGCCATAGATAGACTCGTTCGCATCACTAAACCCATGTAATTCGACAATAGCTTAGTTATTTATAAAAACTTTGCGTGGTACGTGAAATCCTTACAAAGCCGGAAATTGTTGAGAAAACTTGTTTTACATGGTATGGATTGAAGTGGATAAAGATTCATCCCAATTGACTCGATTGGGCCATAGTTGCTGAATAATCATAATCACAATCAACTTGTGACAATTTATTGACTTTGCGTTGTATTTTAGCGTGTCACTTTGAGGTGACCACATTAAAGCCAATGCTTTTCCATGACAATCATTGTTTAAATTTAAATGTTCAGTGTTCACGGTACTGGCTGAAACTTCAACATTATTAGAACTCCATTTGCGTAATGTAAAACCTATTAGTAAGTCATCGACATAAAAGTCGCATTTTATGATTTTTGAAACTATTTAATTCAATTAATGCAAACTACGTATAGCCAGAAAAAACAATGACGAAGTCTCGTACGTGACAGTATTTAAGTCGTATTCTTTAGTAGGCAAGAACGAATTAGGACACCAAAAAAACTATTTGTAAGCGTTGCTGACTCGAATTGATTTCAACTTGATCATGTATTTTTTTCTATGTCAGCTGAGATAGTGAATGCGTGTTTCTGTAATCTAACTAGAGTCCTGCACTAGCCGAAATTTTTAGATCCGGCCTGGCCCGACTAGCAGTAAACTTCACGCGGCTGGAAAGATCCGATAATTATTTCTTGATTGGCTCTAAAAGCCCGAACTGCTTGCTAGACTCGAGAGACCCGACAGGCCTGAGATGCCCGAATGACCTGATAGGATCGGGATGCCCGACCGGCAGAGAAGCTCGAGACGCCTAACAGGCCCGATAAGACCGAATGATCCGACAAGCCCTATTTTGTCGACGTAGACCCGGAAAGTCCGACCTAAACTCAAGCCTTGGGCCAGGCCGTACAGAGACCCGACTAACAACGCTAGCCCGCGCTAAATAAATTCAAATAATTTATCGAAACAACAGTACAGTACGAAACTCCTCTACTTCAGTCTGTATAAAACAAATGCCCGTCACAGTCCGTACGAAAATAATGCTCGTCTGACTCGGTAAGATTCTCGATCCGGTGCAGTATGAAATTTCCCCTCTTTGGTTCAGTATGAAAATAATGGCCTGCAAAGCCTGACCGACTCGATAAGTCTGACAGCTTCGACAAGCCCGGTAGGATTGAAGAGCGAAACCTAACAGACCCGTAAGATTCGACAGCCCGATAAGTTTATAAAATGAAGCCCGGCCCGATCCGAACCCGAGTTTAGGGCGGGGCCGCACAAAGGCACGACTAAGAAGAAGAAGTCCTTCCCGTACAGATCTCTAAATCTAACTATGATTGCTAACAAATCGTCTTGAATCACGGGCATCTGCAAATCGTGTAGTGAAACGCCAGAATCAGTAGGTGCAGAACCACTAACCACGTAATCTTGTAGAACTGCTATTGTTGCGTAAAACACTATGATGAGGTATAAAATATTGAATCTTATTATTGTCATTTGAAATACAGGAGGCATGTGTCCCATTCACTTATTCGTTGTTATGAAGTCTCAAGACATTTGTTTTAATCTTGCACTGAATTGTACAGTTCTTTCAAATGAAGAAAATCTACATAATACTTGTTCACGTAATTACCGAGACTTTGGGGAACATCTTTAAGTGGTAGAAATAAATCTTCCTTCATGGTTTTAGCTATGGAGTCGCGGTAATGAATCTCGCAAATATGTTCTTCATCAGAAAAGAATTTACTATTTAGTTTCGCAAAATTTTGCAATTTGATGATGCAGCGTATCATCTCCTACGGAAGAAAGAAGACAATCGCTGCTATGATTGCGGTGTTGTTTTATGCTAGCAGAAATTACTCAACCGAATTTAGTTTTCTGACAAAATGACATGTTAAATCTATGGGATCGGGTTCTCTGAATTTGGGGTCTGTTAGACGAAGATTTGGAATATTTAATTTTCTGACATCCATTTCTTATTTTGACATAGTGCCAATTACTTTATCAATAACCATACAAGACAAATCTAATTTGAAGTCAGGATGTATAGAGTGAACAAATTAGCTTGCTTGATTTTGTCTCGTATTTCAGTTGTGTTTAGCTTATTAAAGTCAGCGCATCCGTACGTGCCGTGTGGGTTTTGTTACATACCGAGAAAATAAACTGAAACACATTCGTAAACGATTTTGATATGTTTTTATGTTTATGTTTCTGGCACTTGTTTAATTTAAATGGTTCTATCCCACCAGCTTTTTAAATCGTTCAAGGTGGGAACATATTTGTCCACCTTGCGGATTTCCCATTCGCGGGCAGTTTTATAGTCTAACTTAGACACGAAAATGTAAATGAAACCGGTTGATTTGGGGTCTCCAAAGAACGCAAACGTTTACTAACAGTAATTTACCAGATCGCTAAGTTTAATTGGAGATTTATTAACTATATGACTTCTAATGAAAACAGTGCCTTTACATGAATGTTAATTAACCTATTAGTACTATCAAATCGTTTGCGTTAAGCTGCACATCAAGCAATTTCATAATTATCGTGAGTGAATTCCAATAAACGCAAAATGGTGGCAGCTTCACCTTGCATTGAAGCCCTTAGGTAATGAAATTTCTGAATATTATTAATGGAAGCATTGTTATGAATAAGTGAAAGAAATGTGTCCCGCAATTCTAGATACTCTTCAATAGCATCGTTAAAACGAGGTAAATAATTGTGGGGAGCTTAATAGCATTTAATGGAATTAATGACCGCCGGTCACCTGTAGTATTGCTTAAAACATTCATTGCAATGTCATCGTTTTTGACGGACGAATTGTACGGATTCTCGTTAGAATTATTTGCGATATTAGTATCGTGTACAGTAACGTTATGGTTTGATGATACGTTAATTTTATTGTTATCATATCATTAATACATTCGGGTTCTTAAAAAGTGTTTTTTCAAATCCTCTTCTCATTCCTTATCTATCTCCTCGGTAACCTCATCAATTTTATTTTGATATTTTCCAAATTCAGAAAATAAATTTCTAAACATATCAATCTTATATTGAAGTTCCTTTTTTGTGGCTCTGCTTAATTTATTTAGATCGCTTATTTCAGCTTTAGCTTTGTCTACTAGATTTTTTAATAATGTTAGTCTTCCTTTTACAGAAGTGCAACGCCGTTTTAATGTTTCGATATTATTTGCTTCGGACATGGCAAAGGCAATAAATAAAATATGTATCATGAATTCCCAGTCCTTGCTTTTGCAATAAAAAATAGAAAATATACGTGTATGTGATAGCTGGAAGCGGGAATCAAAGAACAAAGAAAATGTTAAAGGAACATGCGCTCACCCTCTGGTCGAAACTGTACCGCTATAGGTTTACAGCCCACCTCAGTGGCTGTTGATAATTTCGTGATTTCTTTGTTTGTGTGTAATTTGGTTCAATAACATACATGCGGCTTGTGAAGGACCCAAAGTTACAAAATGTACTGCATATACTACAAATGCATAGTTTGAATGTTTCTTCACATCTTCACCTCATCTCATCACTGTAGGTAGTCAAAGTTCTTGATGTTTAAGTTAACTGTAGTAGACAAATGAAAATAATTCCACATACAAAAAAGTTTGAATGCTCATGTTTTCGAAAAGAAGTGATCTTGATTAAAGACATGGGATAACAGTATACCCAGATTAATCAAATCATTAGCAGTAGATTAATATGGGAAGCATGAAGAAGTATCAGAATACTTGGAAGAGATATAATTTTACCAGCGGCCAAAACCAAAATGGAAGATTGATTCAAGCCAAATCCTTTATTTAAGAAAAATACACTTGGTGCCTATAAACACCATGGCATGTCCTGGATGAAACTTTACTCATTGATAGTCATAACAAGTTCATTAGTATTACAATCAGTGTCTACATTTTGTTCAGTTTTGGGATTAATCTCTTTCTAATCGAGTTTAGTAAGTTTTAGTTATAATCATTTAATTTACGCTTTCTTTATCTGTTTTATTCTATTTCTTTGTCTTTTTTTTTGTTCAGTAAAAAGATATTATGAACTGAGATTTCTAATTTTTCTTCTTTATCAGTCTGTCGCCATCCAATGCTGGATATAGGCCATCTCTCCATCGCGCTTGTGGGCGACCTCTGCTTTTCCTTTCCAGCCAGGGTCTCGACTGTTGAATCTCTTTGCTCCAACGGTTGTCCGTCTGGCTCAAAGTGTGCCCTGCCCATCGCCACTTTAACGATGCTACGTGTTGTTTTACATCTATTAATTTAGTTTTTTGACGAATGTCTTCGTTTCTCATTCGGTTTTTCAGTTTAATGTTTAACATTAGTCTTTCTATGGATCTTTGAGTTTTGGCCAGTTTATCCATCAGGCCTTTAGTAAAGGACCATGTTTGTGCAGCATATGCGAGGACGGGAAGTACGCATTGATTGTAAATGAAACTACTTAATTTTAATGGCATCTTCTGGTCCTTCAAGATTCTGCTTTGCCTGCCAAAAGCGCGCAATGCTGATCTTATGCGTCTCTCAATGTCAGCTGTATGGCTTGCTTTCCCGTATCTAATGCTTTGTCCAAGGTAGACATATTCTTCGGTGCGCTTTATAATAGTATCGTCCACAATAAAATCTCTGTTTTCGTTTTGGTTGGTCATATTTTCTCTATTTAGTTTTAGTACTATTTTTTCAGATTTTCTCTTTAATTTTTCTAGCATTGTCTGTAACTCTTCGAAGCTGTTCGCAATTAGAACCACGTCATCTGTGTATTTTAAATTATTTAACTTTTTTCCATTTATCATGATCCCTCCATCGTCCTAGTTTAACTTTGAGAACAGATCTTGCATTGCGGTTGTAAACAGTTTAGGTCTCATTGGATCTTCTTGTCTTACGCCCCGTCGAATGGGAATTGGTTGGGTTCTATCGTGTAATTGCATTACTGTTGTTGTCTTTTCGTCTATTGATTGTAACAACTCGGGGTATCTATAATCTACTCTGCATTTTCGGAGTGGTCTTTGTACTGCCCACCATTCTACGCTGTCGAATGCCTTCTCGTAGTCGACGAAGGCTAGATCTAGTAGTAGGTTATATTTGGTGGATTTTTCTATTACTGTTACTCAGGGTTAGTATATGGTCGGATGTGCTATAGTTTTTTCTGAAGCCTGCTTGTTTGCAATTCTGAAATTGTTACAATTTATTTTCTAATCTGTTAATTACTATTTTGGTTAGCAGTTTATAGATCTGTGATAATAGTGATATGGGTCTGTAATTGTCAGCGAGTTATTCCAATCTTCTGGGATTTTTGTGTAAGCAGCTGTTCAAAAGTATTCGTAGTGGTTTCAGTATTACTTCCTCGCCCTCCTTGATGTGTTCCGGAAATATACCATCGATCCCCGGAGCTTTGTTACTTTTCATAGATCTGATGTTACTCATTATTTGTTCGTCTGAGATATCTGGAATGTCTTCTGAACCTTCATTCATGACTGCTTTTTTCAGAGATTTTTTGACATTGTCTGGTGGCGTTTGTTTTTGTTCGTAAAGGTCTTTGTAGAGTTTTCCTGTCGTTCTCAGTATCTTTTCTCTATTTGTTATTTCCGATCCGTTTTCATCTTTAATTGCGTTGATGTCGACTTTTCCCAGTGACGTTCTTACTCTTTTCATATTTTTGCCAGAGAATATGGTAGAACAAGCGAGAGAGAACTATAAAGATTTAACAAGGTAGTAATTAATTCACACTCTATACCTCTATGTGCTCTAGCATCTTTGATTTCTTATTGATCTCAGAGCTTTTGTATCTTGATACCTCGTATACTAAACTCATGAATGTTTTCGAGATCGTAGAATATTTAAAATCTTAATATTGTTGTTCTCACAAAAGTATATGGGTCTTTATTGGAAGACCAAGCACTTTTACTTTCTTTAGATTGAATGTTTTACAGGACTTAAAAGTTCTGGTCTTTTTAACTAAGTTATGTTCGTCTAAAATGTTGCCTAAATTCAAAGGACTGATTTTACTCGGATATATGTTATTAATGATGGATTACGAAAATTTTTGCCGACTCGGTTTGGTGTGGTAATCACATTGCATATTCAATTTTTTAGCAATGACAATAATTCTTTAAATCTTTAAAATATAGCAAATCGAAAGCTCTGTCTAGAAATACAAGACTCAAGTTAAAAAGAGCACACAAGCACTTTACAAGCAGTTTCCAATTATGTAAGGTTCCATTGCGCACTATTGGTACCAGGTTTCAAGACACTTTCAGTTTCACACATAAGAATATTGTCTCCAGTTTAATTACCTTTTTAGGTTTTTCGCTTTTCTTCCCAGAAGAAGTTTTTAATTCAACCTTGCAAGTAGATGATGTTAAAAGTGGACGCTTTTTCTCGTTTACGCGATATCCTCGTGTCAATTTTATCATTTTTTGGGATAGGCAGGACTTGCTCTGGGGAGCGTACCGAGAAGGTACTATCCTGCTCGTCTTGAGAAATGGAACCTTGAACAGAAAATCTGATGTTGATGTCTTCAAAGTTGATGATGGGTTTGAGTACTGGTCGATGGTTCCTGAGGTTAGGCCTTGAGTGTTTTCACCAGTCCATTTACGTGTCAGCAAAATGTGAGTTGTGTCGGCTGGCAAGAAGTCGTGCTTTTGAAATACATCTCGATTTACGGGCCACTCTCCTGTTTTCTTAAAGTCGTGGGCGGCTGTGAGCATGGTTGCCTGCCTCAAAAAGCAAAGCAGCCTGGAAAAGTGTTACTATCTATCCAAGCTGATTTCATAGCCATCGTGTCATCCTCGTCTTCGTAATGCTTACTTAAAGGCTTCATAAAAGATACATTTAAGGACTGAAGACGATGCGAGCAGTGAGGGAGAAAACACAGAAGGAGAACTACATGGTTGTTGACGTAGTCGATTAAATCGAGGCTTTTGGTATGCGTTCTAGTTCGTCGAGAAGTAACAAAACAAAAGAGTCATTGGTTATATCTTCAAAGAAATATTATAGCTAGTTTAAAAGGAACTAATTGACAAAAGCAAGACCTTTTTCGCGAAGGTTTAGGTAGGGCGCAACGTGATATTCTTAAAAGTTAATATTCCTAGAAGTTTTAAGTTTCCAAGAATGTTAAAAAGCACGGGACAATACAAAACTCTTGCTGCACTCTTTGTTTTGGGAAAATGGGCATGATTGGTGTGTATGCTCTTGACACCTAACAGCATATCTCTGCTGTAACAGTTTGCGCTCTATCCCCGGATGTGAGAACTCCTACTTGCCATCGACCTTTGAAAGTTAATACACAGGAGTTGGTTCTAAGATTCACGATAATGCCCGTTTCGTCTACATTAAATATCTTCTTCCAAGAGATCAAAAAACTGGTTAAATCCCATCGCACGAACTGCAGACGTGGTTTCTGTCTTTTTTGAAAGTCGAAGAACGAGTCATGACCTGCTAGTCTTTCTTCTTTATTAAATAGGTGATCCTGACCATTTCTATTTGCTAGCTGGAAAGCCAAACAACGAATTTCTTTTGATGTCAGTCCGAAGAGATGCGGTTCCATATTTATCAAATAGTTCACCTGCTCATTTTCCTTATCCTCGCTATAAACACCCTTGTATCTTCCTAAATTCTTTGTCATTTGCAGTGCAGGATTTTGCCTTTGTTTTTCACATGTCTTTCCAATGTTGTCTGGGGTACATCGTGATGAGCAGCTGCTTTCTTTAAAAAAACTCTCCGCCTGCATGACTTGCTTACTCCACTTTTGTTGGTTGCTTTCTTCTTCTGGTTCCGAACCATCTGAAAAGTTTAAGCAAAAAATGAACTTATTACAAACACACGACGGGTTAAAAGCGACCACAGGCTACAGCGGATACATAAATGAATGAAGCAGAGTTCCACTTTGCCCCAACTGTTAACATCCAAGTTATGTTGTTTTATTAAATATTCAAACGCTTATAACTGCAATCTAATGGCATTAGAATAAAGCTTTGAGTATGGTTAGATTAGTCTGAAAGTCTAGAGTACAGAAAATAAGTAGAAATGCAGACTAAATATTGCAAATTAAGGGAATGTGTTTAGCACTTCTTAAGATTATACAAAGAACTGAATGGAAATAGTATTTTTTGCTGGTAATGTGGCCTTCAAAGCTTGTAGATAGTTCGAATAGTTATCAGTACGTTTCAGTATCAAATAAATGAGAAAATGCTGGTGTTAAAAACACATGACTTAGTTATATTAGGGGATTATAATTCATATACTTTAAGTTGGTAGGGACTGGTCTCCCTAGTGACAACCTTCACGATGGGCGTGGAAGTAGAGGGAAGTGTTCATGAACATTTTCAAGATCAATAATATTGATGTATATTGTTTTTGTAGTTTGTGCATGAATTGAATAATAAAACTAGTAGTGATAATATTTCAGAAGTGGGATATATACGAAGTACGTGCTAGGTGATCGAATTTGTGGCGGATTACAAGGCAGTTTTGAGTGTGATCGAACAGTGAAGGGCGGTGTTATAGCCAGAGTGCTCTTCGATGCAGAAAAACAGAGTGCAGGAGACCGACAACATGAATGGACCTAGTGAATTTGATAGAAGCGAGGAAGTCCGAGGGACTGAAGGTACTGAAAATTTAAATATGATGAAGCTGTTAGCTGATATGATGAAGACAATAGAAAATAATAGAATTTCCACAGAGAGAATGGTTTTAGAAGTTGTTAAAACTAAAAATGATACAGAGAAATTCCACATAATGCCAGATTTGTCTAAAAGCATTGAAAATTATGATGGTGAAATAGAGAAAGGACCGACAGCTGCTAAAGTTTGGCTTGAAAAACTGGTGTCTTCAGCAACGTTACACTCGTGGCCACCAGAATTCATTTTAGAGTCTGCTAAAACCCATCTTATTGGTGCTGCAAAAA
>VTPC01001029.1:61129-93130 GCA_011009095.1 Ignelater luminosus
ATTTCTGCTGAGACAATCGACATGTTTCATTTTTGTCCCGGCACGGTACTCTACATCGAAGTCATATTCTTGCAGCAGAAGCCACCATCGAGCTATTCGCGGAATGAGGTCTTTCTTTGAAGAAGCCGTCCTGAGGGCACTGCAGTCTGTGATGACTCTAAACTTTCTGCCCACGAGATACACACGGAATTTCTTAGAAGCTTTAGTTGAATAATTACGTGACTTACGTTAATCTAAAATTGATTTTCGATTTCCCTCTTTTACGGCATTTTGAAATGAAATTATTCATCATCAAGAAACAAATGTCCTCTCTAACTCTTAGCTTTGACACTAGAAATTCTCTTAATAGTAAAATATAAGAAAAAAATGCACCTTGCAGCATTTGTCAAATTTTTACCAAACCACTTGATTCTAAATCGAATACCACGACAATAAACTTAGTTAAATTTGGTAGAAAAAATTTTGCTGTTCAAGCTGTTTTAGATGATAGGAATGTTATTCAGTCCGCATCCAGATTTGATCGTGATTCCTTCTCCGTCGCCAATAAACACATCGATATTGATATGTTTGTTAGAAGTGGATTTTTATCCTATTCAGTCATGTTATAAATGTTATACTCTTCCGTTTTGGCATGCGGACGAAATGAGCAATGTGATATGACAAAATATAAAAACGAATAATGAACGAATTTCAAACTGAATTTCAGTGAAATAGCATGTTAGTGACTCCTTTTGTACAATCCTCGTATTGTTACTTACACATATTTTGATGTCTTATTATCTGTAAATATAACTGCTATGTTTCAGTAATTAGAGTGTAAGTATTTCAGTAGGGCTTTGAAAATAACAAACCTACAAAACTGTTTGATTATTTCGAAAGAAAATAAATAATCTCAGAAATGGTTTAGTGGTTGAAAATACTTTTAGAGCGAAAAGTAATTATGAACACTTAACTCTTTTGCCAGCAGTGGATGATAGATGTCCCAGCACATCTTTAAAAAGTTGTATGAACAATGAACATACAGAATGCAAGAAGTCGTGGAAGACACCAAAGTATCTTGGATCTATCTGTTTGCGGAGGGCCTAGCTAATAAAAGCCTTAACCTCCTTCATCGGAAATGTTCTGGTTTGGTTAGGGATTGTGTATTAGGACCACGATGGGTCCACTGCCGTTCATGGCTGCGGCGTTAGAATTGGTTTGGGTCGCTTATGCCAAGGTTGGTGATTAGTGGGTTCTGGGATTCGGCAGTGATTGTGTACAGTTTTTCTGCAGCGTCACGTATAAATTGACCGATGGTCGGAAAGCTGGTGTCTCTGTTGAGGATGGCGTTTCGAACATACCATGGGGGCTCATGGCGGTGCGCAACATGCGGTTTTGAAGTCTTTGTAATTTGATAATGTGGGTTTTGGCTGCGTATTCCCAGATGGGATGATTTATTTGTACAGTAGTAGTTTGTTTCTTGGGCTAAGTTTTGCTCCGGTAGTTCATTAGGGGACGGAGGGCTGCTATAGCTTTTTTGGTTCGATGTGTGGCTTCCACGTCAGGCGTTTGTACAGGATAACTCTCAGGTACTTGGCGTGGTTCTTCCATGGAATTGGTCTACCATGACTGTGGACGTTGTCGAGCTGTGGGGGTCAACGTTTGGTAAATGAGAGTGCTTTGCTCTTTTCCGGGTTGATTTTGATTCGCCACAGTTTGAACCATTTGCCGATTTGTTCTTCCGCTCTCGATAGTCTACGCAAAATCATCTATGTGTCTCTGGAGGTGGCCCAGATCGCCGTGTCGTCGGCGTATAGAGCCAGAAATGGAG
Source organism: Ignelater luminosus (assembly GCA_011009095.1). Taxonomy (NCBI): domain Eukaryota; kingdom Metazoa; phylum Arthropoda; class Insecta; order Coleoptera; family Elateridae; genus Ignelater; species Ignelater luminosus. Next base: position 62,940 of record VTPC01001029.1, read on the forward strand.
TAGAGGTTCGGTGATAGGAACGACCCCTGCGGCACGCCTGCCGTTATACTTCTTTCCGAAGTCCTAGTACCATTCAGTTAGATGCTGAAGGATCTGTGTTGAAGGTATGAGGCGATCACTTTCACCAGGCCATGGTTAATGCCTTTGTTTAACATTTTATAGAGAAGACCGGCGTGTCATATCTTGTCGAAAACCTTGGCTACGTCTAAGAAGACGGCGTCGGTACGGTCTCATTGGTTAAAGCCTGCGGTGATGTGTTTCACCACTCGAAGCACTAGATGGATGGTGGCGTACTCTCGCCGAAAACCAAACTGGAGTCTCGTTTTGTGTATAAGCTGGCGTACTTCTTCGAGGGATGTCGACGGGATCTCATCGTTGTTATCTACTTCTTGTAGCCTGGAGCGGACAGCGCGGTTTATCCTGGCCACGAAGCGTACGTCAAAGTCGTTGTAGTTTGGACTACATTGTCGCTCCAGGTTTTCCGCGAATGCTTCCGCTTTGTCTTCGTTAGAGTACACTAGTCCACTTACTCCGTGGATGGGCAGGGTTGGTTGTTTTTTATTTTTTAAGCACCGTATCATTTTCCGCAGTGATTTGTCTTGTGGGTCTAGGAATTCCAGTTTGGATTCCTAGATGGAGTTTCTGTGATTATTAATGTTTGTCCGGATTTGTCTGTTTAGGCGGTTAAGTTCTTTTCGATCGTCCGGGTGCAGTGTTTGCTGCTATCGCCGGCGCGGCGAGCTCTGCTTCGGGAATGGATGAAGTTTTTGATTGCGGTTGGGAGAAAATCGTGTCCGTCTAGGATGGGTCTTAGGTTGGATGCGAACTGTATATTTGTATACGATTTCAATGTACAGGGAAGTCCGCATAGGAGATTGCATTGGTTGGAGAGAATACACGGAGTCACCTGTAGTGACTTAGAAACAGAAGAATTGATACGTATTAAAAACAACGTGAACGCACAGAGCAAGGGGTGATTTTTGCTTTTATCTATCTTCCACCACAGATGATTCCAATGTACTCTGTTTAACTAATACAATTCCCAATGCGCCTATTGAGCTTAGACTCTCCTGTATATTCCAGAAGAGAAGAAAATGAACTAATAAAAACAGTACATTAGGTGAAGGAGCAGTACAGAAATTAGCAAGTCCTATAAGAACAACAGATGTGACATTGCGCGTTGACCTTTACTAGCTTTAACCTGGCGAATTCCATATAGTCTTCTCTCGTAGCGATTACGATTTCAAACGGGAATTGGAAAAAAGAAAAAAAAGCGGAGTTTGTAATCAGATCGGAACTACAGGTATCTCATGGAGAGATAGCAAAGAAGTTACTCTTCCAAGTGATTGCCATTCTAAGGAAATGGGGGAACTAAATAGAAACTCAAAAGATGGAACAAAGAATTTGATTGAATGTTCTGAAGCTGTGGAATTTTACAGCAATTATATGAGTGGGACAGATCTATCCGATCAAGTAGTGGGCTTATATGACGTGGACAGAAAATCTCTCAAATGGCGACGTAAAGCTTTTTATCGCATAGTTATAAACGCAGTAATAAATATAGATATTCCCGAATTATAACGTTCTACGATGTTGTCGGATACCCAAACGCTATTCCTTTCTATCATTTGCTTGTTCATCAGCTAAATTCCTGGCACTGATTGCTTTTCTTATTCCCAATTTCTAGCTTTGCTTTGATCTTCCACGTTTCCGTCTTTCTGCTGGTTGTCATTGTAGTGGCTGTTTTGGTAGTTATTCTTCTCCCATTTGGCTCACGTGTCCAAACCAAATCAGTTATTTCCTCTCTGTTTTCAGATATTGTTCCTTCAATGCCCATTTGTTGTTAAATGATTTCATTTCTGACTTTGTTCTTCCTAGAAATTCTGAGTGACATTTTAATGGTATCCATCTCAACTGCTTCATCTTTTTTCTTAAACTTTTCGGTAATCGTCCATATCTCACCCCCATAGAATAGGTTACTCTTGATCGGTGTCTCATAGATATATATTTGCATTTTTTTTTGTAATATCTGTGCTTCACAATATCCCATTTAGACAAGATATAAACTCTTTCTGTTTATATAATTCTTGACTGAATCTCTCCTTAGGGTGATCAAACATAGATCTCTTGATGGTTGCCAGTGTCTAGTTGGGATATTTCCGAACCAATACATATATACTTTTTTGTATGTGTACGTTTAGTCCCCATTCATTATATTTCTCTATTAGTTTTCGCATCATACGTTCTACGTCTTCCTTATCGTTGGAAATTACCACCTGGTCGTCGGCGAACTGTAAGGTGTATATGCAGTTATTATTGAGTTCTATTTCCATACCTTTTACTTTTCTTTCCCACTGTTTTAGTGCGGCTACTATGTAGATTTTAAACAGTGTGCGTGATATGCAGCAGCCTTGTCTTAATTCTCTGTTCACCGTGAATGTCTCTGTTAAATTGTAGAGGTTGTATCAGAATGTAGTCTATACTCGACGTTCTTAGTACTCCTCATACTTTATTCAAGGGGAAGCTATCATAAGCTTTTTGCAGATCCATAAATGTGATATGCATGTACTTGCTTTTGGTTGCCACTTTCTTCCCGATTATCTGTTTCAGACGGAACACATTGTCAGTATATGAGCGGTCTGCTCTAAATCCTGCTTGTTCTTCGTCTTCAAAAGGTCAATAACCATCTTCTATCAGGTCACGCAATATTGTTCCATGCAATTGGCTCATTATACTTGTCACGGAAATTGATTGAAAGTGATCATTCAGGTATTGACTGAACACTTTAGCGAGAGTCTCATGAAGTTTTTCTGTTCCCTTTTCAAGTAATTCTGCTGTTATCTCCTCTGGGCCACTAGCTTTTCTGTTTTTGAGCCATCTTATAACAGTTTTGATCCTTCTTGCATCAACAGTAATACTTTCGCTCTGAATTTCTACTCTTGACATGCTCATACCATCTTTTTTGTGCAATAATAATTTCCTGGATTAAATGCAAGGAAGTGCGGCTAATAAAATCTCATTTTTAGACTTTTTAGTGTCATTATCAGAATCTGTAATAGCGTACGGCCTCAACAGGCTAGACTAGTTCGTAAAGGTCAATATGGAAAACCCTTCAAAACTTCTGCTTTTGTTTTAAATGTGGGCGAGCGTTTACCCATAGAAGGAAAAACTTGATGAAGATGCCGTAGTTGTTCTAAAAAGAAAAATGAGCAACGAACAATAACGCTGTGTTCCGCTTGTGATGTGTCATTATGTGAAAACTGTTTTGCAAGTAACCAAACTTAATATTTACCAGTGGAACACTAATGTCCTATTTTGTAGTACCAACTTTTTTCTTTTCTGGACAGTTAAATAATTTTTTATCTATTATCTTTATTTAGATTCTATTAGTACTAGGAAATACAAAATTATTGATAAAACTACCAAAAACAAATTGCTAGCGAGAGGATTAAGGAGAAAAATCAACTCTGAAACTATTGGTACTAGGGTCATGCGTTTCTTTCTAGTTTTATTTATTTTCTAGTTTCTTGTTTTCCCAAATACGCTTTCTTTGCAATGCTTTTTTGCTGTTTTTCTTCCCATATAGATTTTCAAACTGTTGACGTGGGTACTTCGTAATTTTTGTTTCGATACCGTATATACAATAGTTGTAAATAAAGTGCTGTTGGGGTCTCTTTTGTCAGTGTGTGCTGCTTTCAATGCTTTATTTCCTACAGTTCTAGCTGGAGGTCGTTTAGACTGAGCCTCTTTGCCCGGATTGGTCGTGGTTTTGGTAAGCGAATGTACAGCTTTTTGCATATATAATGTCTCAACGCATTTCTTTAATGAAGCAATTAACTAAATATACAAAATCTAATTATCCAAAGTCGTCTTATGGGTTCTTAGAAAACAAATCTTATATAATTAATGCTAAATCAGATTTTGTGTATTTGATCAATTCATTCATTAAGAAAATATACTGCGACATTATTTATGCAAAAAGCTGTACATACCGTAACGTAGAGAAGTATACCAGAGCTATAGCTTATTTATCAGTCGGCAACGCGCGTTGGTATACTTAACGGCGTCAAATTATTAGTTGACCGGTATATGAGACAACCGTGTCTAAGAACCGTGCATACGTATAACATTAGTATGTAGCTACATTTTGGTAGCCACCCTTTTGTCTACTTGCACTTGGCAGACGTGGTGATAAGCAACTGAACGTGGTGGAGAATGCAGTGTAGTAGTCAATGTTCGTACACCCTTTGTGTTGCGCATTAAGTCAACTAAGATGTTCGTCGGCACAGCCGGTGGTGTAGAGGCGATGAAGTTTAAGCTGCGATGTGTAGTGAGATATGTATTGGCTGTCGCGGGCGGTGTACTTTCTGGATACAAATGACTTTTTAGGATCACATCTCTATCGGTACACTGTAAATACGGAGTTCGGTAGCTGCCAGTAGCTGCCAGTAGCAGCAAACGGCGGTAGCGGCTGGAGGGAGTTTTGCGATCCTACCAATTCCATGCCCGGGAAGCTTTCGGAAAGCAGGAGAGCAGGGTAACGAAGCACACATGCGACACCGGTGGTGTCGTCCCTCCCTAGGGTAAAGGCAAATGCCAGGCAGGGCAATATAGAAAGGACTTACTAAACCCGCGTGTGTACGTCACCGCAACGCAGGATGAGTCTGCATCAACAGCAAGAAGGTGACCGCAGACGAAAGGACTGCCACACTCGGAGAGAACCATTGTCGACGTTTACACTCACTGGACACTATGTAAAAGTTCATCAAACGAACTTCAAGATCGTTTTTGAAAAACCACGTACGCGTTCGAAACAAGTGGGGACTGCTTCTGATAGAATGTAACCGTCAAGTGTAAAAATCTGCTCCGGGTTCTTTGGTGATTTGCACTTACGAGATTTCTAGCTTTTGTGAAGCTTTTTCATATGGTTTTGTCTCAACAATGAATTCATGAAGGTCTGAGAGGTATTGAAAGCATAATAATTCCAATCTTTTTGCAAAACTTGTAGGTAGCTTGAATGGTTGCTTAGGATCTGTAGAATAGGTTTGTCCTTTTTTTGCGCTCATACAATAACACGCAGTGATAAGCTTTACTCATTCTTTACCAGCTACTGCTTGCAATTATTCAAGTAGATTTGTTAAAGGTTGTTGTGCCACTTTCGCCTACGCTGAATATCAAAGTGGTGGATCATGTGATTGGTTCATATAAATGGATTTTGCTCACTGTTTCAATTACACTTCGCTCCTATAAAATTTCTAAAATAAATTTTTACAGTGTTATAAGACGTTAGAGCTTGGTTCACCTAGTGTTTCGCAATTATAGGTTCAAAGCACCATTTGGTGTCTATTTAGAAATCTCAAATTTATTAATTTGAATTTATGGATGAAATCTCGTTTCGTCATTATTTGCCTAGTTGTTATAGTAAAGCAATTGCTTATGGTCAAAACCGCCGTCTCTGTAAAAACTTTATGTTGATACTGATTATATTACTCATTGAAGATGGAGTTTAATGAACTTTCTATTCTGAAAATCCAAAGAAATACATTTTTAGAGCAGCTGTTAAACCAATCTGTTATCAATCTAGCATTAGTAGCCAAAATTTCCTTTCTCCAAACACATTTAATTGCCTATGATTTAGCTATGGATAGTCAGGTCAAGTCAATTCTTATTTAAAGATTCTTCAGGTCAAGAAGAAACCAACGGTCTTAGAAAAGTTTCAAAATTCAGAAGTTTTGCTTTTTCTCATTGCTGATAATGATCTTTGAAATTTTTGAGTTGAAAATTTTGGAAATTCTGGCGATACTGACATTCAGGTTCAAAGGACCTAAGATACTACCCTTAGATAGTTGAAATGAAACTTTGCTGCGACGTGATGTAGTTTTCAATTCTGAAGTTTACATTTTGGTCCTTCCAATAAAAATAATGTAAACACCGCTCAAACTATTTTGTATTGAACTAACAACAATGATATATCAATAGTAGCAACCAGTTACTGTCTTCTAAGAAACCACACATCAATTTTGAGATTTTATTTATTTAGCATTTAAAGCAAGGTGTACACTCTTATATAAAAAAAAGCCTTTCAATTTTTACCAAATAGAACTCTTTTCCCGAAGCAGCTACTGAGTTCTTTAAGAATCGATTTCCTTTGTGTTTTGTATTGAAGCTAAAAACACCACTGTGCTAATAAATCTAAGAATCTCATACTGTGAGCATGCAATTTCTGTTGACTTGAAATTCTCAATTACAGTTAAAACAAAGTTAATTACAAATTAATTAAACGATTTACGTTCTGACAGCGATTTATCTAAATATTACTTTCCTTAAAATATTTCCCCCTTCAATATTTCCCTTGATTCAACCCTGAGATAGATAAATCCCAGTTTAGCTCCTGTTTGGATAAAGCTTTAGGATATCACGATACAAGAGCGGAAGGGAATCACAAAAGAAAAAAAAAGTTGTAGTATACACGAAGACAAAATGAGACACAAAAATGTTTCTTTTCTTTCTTTTATAAAAGAGCACTACTTATAGCTGAAAATTAAAAACAAATAAAAACCTTCCGTCTAATAATGGTGGACGTGTCAAATTTAGCATGACAGATGGGTTTCCTAAGCCGAAGTGTCGGCAACATAACACGGATACGGAAGACAGATCACGGTGGGCGTAAACAGATAAGACAGGTCTACTTATTCTTCCTACCCTTCTTTTTTTTTCTCTATGCATTTTCGAGAGCAGAACTTGTATTTGTGATGACGGATACTACCCTGATTAAGTAATGACAACGTTATGGTGGAAGTATTTTTGGAACGTTGGTTTAAAACGCTCTTAAATTTGTCTCTTCTAAATTCTTAATTACTGGAGATATCGTTCAGATTTATCTTTGTAAAGACAGAGACGGCTTTTATAAAAATTGAGTTTATTTATTTCAGCTATTGGTAACTTTGTCCTTTATGAGAAGAAAGTGAAAAAAATGTAAGAAGAAAACAATAAATTTTAAATCGCTTACAATTCATGGTAGAATTCAATATTTATTCGAATATAAAAGTTTTTAGATCTGTTTCTACATTTTCTTATCGTGTAGGTAAAAAAATATTGCATTCCACCTAAAAAATGCATCTCTAGTTTTTCCTGTGCTCGATTTTCCCTGTACAAAAAATCCGAGAATAAATTCCTTTTCGGTAGTGATGGAATATAAAGTTCAAGCAAAACTTTTACAGAATTTATCATTTTGCGTTCCAACTCCACACGCATATCTTATTTCTGATTTTACGTAAATATTTCTTATTTCCCGTTAAGATAACGCAGAATATATGTAAAGGATTAGGCATTTCAATCTCTTTTTGTTTTTAAAACTTTTTCATAACTTCTGAGCATTTCTATTCAAATTTTTAAAACGCTGTTTTAAGTTAACACGTAAAATTGCATTTCTTTTGAATAGATATAACTTGTTCGCTACATATTTAGCAGAGCTAAAAGCGAATGAATTTAATGAAATTGTTACATAATTGGAAAATTGCTTTTAGAAACTTAAACAGTTTAGTATGATCTGGAGAGACTTTTAAAAATGAATTGACTATAATAATTCCAAGAAGTAGTCGAATGGAATCCTTTTTGACCCTGCTGCAAGTCGGCAGCCTTATGTCCTATGATTCGAAGATTGGGGGTTGAATAACGACAATGGTCTTAGGAAGAAAAAATCCTTCTGCAATTACTGTGCAAAAGTAAACAACTTCACCACGAGAAAAGAGAATGGTTTCCCACAAACCAAAATGACGGCAGACTGCTCATCGGAGGAGTAGATGACCTGTATTTCAATTTTACCGACTTCGAGCTCAATATGGCCCTAAAAGAAACAGATACACGAAAAAGCCTGGGTCCAGATGAAATACATCCTGAGTTTCTGCAGCATCTTGGACTGAGGGCTTGGACTTCCATTTTAGCCTTCATAAACCTTATTTGGAGGTCGCACTATCCGTGCGAATGGCGTAAAGTGGAAGATATCCCTATCCCCAAGAAGGGCATGGAACCAAACACGCCCGCAAGCTTTTGACCCACATCACTAACGAGCATATTCTTCAAAGTATATGAGAAGCTGTTGCTGCGCAGGCTACAAGTAGTAATTAAGATTAAGGACGGTTTTCACTGCAAGCAGAGCACTCTGGCTGTATTAATCGATTTTAGGACTGCCTTTGACCGGATGTGGAGGAAGAAACTACTTAGTAAACTACAACCCCTCGGCTCTGTTCTCTTTAATCTAGTGATTAACGAAGTTATTGCTGCAGTCAAGTACCCAAGCTTTATGCAGATGACTTAGTCATTTGGACAACCACCAGTAAGATAAAAGCGTTAGAGGTGACCATAAACCAGGCTTTAACCCAAATTTCATCTTGGGCTAATGCAAATGAACTAGTCAACCCAGAGAAATCGAAATTCCAACTATTACACGAAGTAACAAGGGGGACTATCTTTACTGCACGAATCCAATACCCGAAGTGAAACAAAAGCTGTACTTATTTAGGGGTTCAGCTCGCAGTTATCAAAGTACGTCGATCACCTAGCACAGAAGGGAAGTAAGCAAATGAGGTTACTGAGCAGACTAGCAGGAACGAAATGGGAAGCCACGGAAAACGTCTTGAGACAGGCATACACTGCGTATGTAAGACCCGTGATAGAGTATGGAAACGAACTGATTGCCGTAGCCACCAAGACAACTCTGAAGAAGCTAGATAGAACTCAAACCAATCCCCGAGATTGATCACTGGGGGTCCCAGCACTACCCCTATTAAAGTGATAGCATTTCAAATCGGTGCAGATCCCCTATCTGTAAGAAGAGACCTGGCAATAACAAGTTTAAATAAAAAGGTAAGTCGCTTGGAGATGGACTATTGGAGAAACTGTAAACCGCCAACTCAGCGACTGAAAACACAGAAATTCTTCTCTGTAAAAGCGTCCTAGTTCAGAGAGAGGCATATAATCTGGATATAAAATAGGGAATACCCTTTACAGGATATATGCAGTTAGGGATGTTTTGGTGTGCCACATCCCTAAGACGAGGTTAGACTTGATCGAGCCGATGAATAAAAGTGAAACTCCACCAACCATGCAAAGAGCCATTGCACTGGAAACCATTCATGAAAGATATCCAGTCACTGAATAGATCCACCTGTCCAGTGATGGCTCGGCGCTTGATGCTCGTGGTAATGGAGACGCAGGAGTCCACGCAGAAAACTTCCAGATCTCACAGACAGTCAAGGTATTGTCCTCGAATTTTGATGGAGAGGTAAACGTTGTCCTCCTAGCCCTTGAACGCTTTAAAGTCGAGCGTGGAAATAAAGCAGTTCTTCTTATTAATTCTCAGGCAGCCATTCTGATTCTACGTCCCTGGAAGCTAACTGTTCAACGCTGGATGTCCACGGTAGTCTGCAACTGATGTCAGAGTTAATAGGGTCTGAGTGAACTATCTGCCTACATTTAAATTTGGATTGAGCGAGATCCTTATCATTGGATTTTGCAAAACGTCGCAGAGAGCGTCCCATTTAATGACATTACGCTCTCTACTATCCTCGTAATAGTAACATCCTTCGTCCGAAGAAATCAAACTTGCACGATTATATGTGTTTGGTTCATGTCACGGCCTCCAGCACCTGCAGGCCAATAATGGTCCCGCCAACCCCAATCTTATATACGTACTTATTATTAAGGGGAAGACACACCGAGCCGTAGAGACTTTCTCTACCGTACTGCTTCCTGCGCCCTTCCTAATTTAATCTTCCAAATAACACCACTTCTATTGGCCTACAGTGGATTTCAAGTCACTGTGGAATCAGAAGAAACGAGGAAGCTGATAGACTGGCAAAAGAGGGCTCTGAGAAGCAGCAACCCCAGGTACCTTTGAAATTCAGCACAGCAAAAAGACTGCTAAGAGGAGCACTAAGGGGTGAGGTGAAAGCCAGGCATGTTGTGGGCGCGGAAGGCAAGAAGTAGTCCTTCCTGTTAGAGCCCAGTGGCCGTGGTCTGCTTCAGATTGCACACAAGACACGACTACTTGCAGGCACAACTACATCACATAGGCGTCGTCGACACTCCATCTTGCGTGCTGTGTGGCGGACAGGAAGATATGACTGGTGCCTACCTCAACGACTGTGAAGCGCTCGCACAATTACGACTGTCAGAACGGCAAGATCAACAATACAGTAAGAGTAGTAAAATTTCTTGGGCTGCTCGCCGTCAAATGATGGTCTGTCAATAGGGCAAATGACACGGAATTATTAAAGAAAACCGTTGGTTGTTTACTCTACGTCATTGAGTACAAGAGAAAATTGTGTTTGTAATGAAAGTGGTACAATGGGCGTAATCGCCTGGTGTGCCTGAAATCCAATGGCCGGGTTCGAAGTAAATAGGTCACTTCCGGTACGATTCTACAATTTAGTTTAGTTACATCACAAGGTACATGGATGGTAACATTACCATGAAGTAGAGACTGATTAGTATTTACTAATAAACCTACTCTGCCTTCTCTTACTCCTCCATTACCCCCTAGCAGATCACTCTAAAAATGAAATGAGAAATGTAATCGAGTACAAAAACGAAGGAAACGTTAAACTATAGCTGACCATGCATTTTACGACGTAATTAAATAACCAAGAAAACTGAAAGTTACCAATGTATTCCGACCCTGGCCAGTGAATTCTAGACACACCAGGTTTTTATGTATTATGTCTATTGGTGTACTTTCACTTCAAACACAATTTTTTCTTGTACTCGATGACGCACGATAAACTATGATCGCCGATCGGTCCAGAAGATACATTTGTGCAGCAAATTCTAAGTCTAAAACAACAGTAAAGGCATTCAAGATTACTTAATAAGTTAGGTGATCGGATCATCTCGGCTAGGGTCTTCGTAGTAACTCCCAACTTGTATCGAAACTTACCTCAGTAAGATTCTCGATCGCTATACCTTGAGATAACAAACAGCTGTTTGTATAACCCCGGCTCTACACATGCGTCGACGAATATTTGTTGATGAATGCACGAATTTTTGCTAAAACCCCTCTCTGTCCACACATAAGTTCTAGAAGCCAAAATTTGCCAAGGTAAATCTTTAAATTGTATACGAAACGATTACAAAAAGTATTTTCTGACATAAAAATCCTCGAATGAAATTTTTTAACATACTGTGATATTACTCACGGTAGCAAATTGTTCATGGTTGGTGAATAAATTTTGTTCAGCTCGATCGAGTCATCATCATCATAAGTATTCTGTCTATGCAGGTCCCGTACATTCTCTTTATTCTTCTTCTTTGTCCTAAGTCACCACCTTTGTTCTTCTTCCTCTGCTACCTCTTCTCTTTGCACTCCCTTCCAATACATTTCTCATCAACCAATCCTTTTTTGAAACATGTCCTAACCAATTTTTTTTCCTTATGTTGTTTCCAACATTGATCTTTGCTCTCCAACTCTTTCCAGCACTTCCTCATTCCTAACTGTATCCTCCCACTTGATATTTAGCATCCTCCTCCAGACCCACATCTCCAATGGTTTTACTCTTTTCGTATCCTTCTTCATCAAGTCAAATCAACATTATTTGTTTAGCCACCGTAGGTGGCAGGGCTATTTGGGATTTGTCTTCTTGTCAACCAGTGAAATGGAATTTTGTGATGGAGGCGAAAATTGAACTGGAAACAGTGGAGAGCGAAGTAAGGAGCATCCAATATCGGCAGTTAGTAGTTGTGTTGGTAAATGCGAGATCCGCCATGATTAATATTTTCAAATGTTTTGGAATCCAATACTGGTTTACCAGTTGTTAGTAGTTTAAAGCTTATCAAGGCAGGGCATATTTTGCAATATGGTTAATTACTGGAAACACTAAAAACTAAGATAACTGAGTGTAGAAAATCGATTGTCTGCATTGGAAACTGAAACAATAAAGACTATTTTTAACGTAGCTGTAAATGCATGGTGTGTGCAAGCAAAAGTCTTCGGAGAAAGGAAAAAAGATGCTTTTTGCAGTCCCTAAGGGAGGTTGTTAAATTGACTAGGAAACTTGCTGAGAGTATCTGAACTTTTTTCTGAGTTTGCAAAGCAGGAGATGGAAGGATGTCGAAGACGTGTTTGCGTTTGAGATCAAATCAAACATCCTCCTGCCGACGGTTCTCTCCTAACAGAGTTTATTTGTCAGGAGGTTTTAGGAAACAGAGTCAGAAGCGATAATAATTAATCAGCGAACGATTGAAAGATACCTCGGAGGTAGCAGCCTGGGATGCTCTCACAGATCGCTTAGGGAACGGAAGCACAACTGTTCTGAACGGTATTTAGATTTCATTTCAATTTCAAACGGTCAATAAAGGGTGGACGAGAGAATGACCTTTAGATAGGTCAGTGTTTGAGTGACAAAGTAAGGTGATCTGATCCTTAGTAGGATTAGGTTTGATCCGTCACAATCGAAATCGGGTTTCCAAATGGAACAGAGCACTATTTGGATACTAAAACGCAGCAATGGCGGTGCACTTGACCTAAATACTGAGGGATTGGTTAGCATTGGGATGTCAAGAAATAAAATACGAGTAATATAATAAGGAATAACACGAAATCTTGGGAATTCAGGCGGTCAGGAGTTTATGAAAGCCCTACGTATCAGACTTTATGATTGGCACGTTCTATGTCGAGAAAAATGTATATTTGTATAACTTTGGCATCAGAAACGATATTGTATGTACTCCCTGTTCCAGTAATGTCTTCATTTCCACATCTTCATTTCAGGAATCACTTTATTTGTGTGTACATTGAAGTTTTGGATTAAGTACTTTACTAATGCACAAACGCCAGAAACTGCTCCTTGGAGTTCATTTTTCTCAGATAACTATGGATCCTTTGGGAAACTCAAAGGAAGGTATCGGTATCAATGTTTTCATTGTAGGTCAAAATTTTAAGAGTCGCAGTTCAGTCATAGAGAACCAAAATTATCAATTGTCATACAGTCTGGGAATTGCCAATGAATGGATTTGCTGTATATGCGGTTTCTGGATTACATATAACAGGTTACAGAATCCTAAAACTGATGTATAAACATGCTCGCAGATCTCTCTTGCTACCAATTAAACTCTTTAGTTGTTCCGCTGCAAAGTCTGCCTATGAATAAATTCAGTCTTTCATCTAATTTGCTCAAAATAGTTATTTTCAGAATCGGGAAGAGTTAAAAAGTTCTCTTCAAAGTCCCTGCTATATTATGAAGTAGAGAATGCGTCCATGTTTTCTTTATTTTCTTCTTTTAATATTGTTTTCGCTATTTGGGCCTCAAACAGAAATGACTATTATCCGTTTCTTAGTTGCACTTGAGATATCACAAGATTTTAAATAAATCCAGAATCCAAACTAATCAGTTTTCTTCATCTAGGTTTGAGGAAACGACCATAGAATTTCGTTAGGCACTCGTTTTTGTGAACAGTATCTCGCTTTGCATTTCTTTTCTTTCTGTATTCTTTTCACGGAAGCTATGCTTTATACAAGATTTGTAGGTTGGTAAATAGTTATTTAATCATAATTACAAGCATATCTTGGTGTCTTACCTTTATTCAGATATGAAAAGGCAATCTCTAAAACTGGCAATTAGTTCCATCTTATTATTATTACTGATATCAAAAGTAATTAGCGACAAGCATGGTGGAACTCGAATCAATGATTTCATTACTCATTAGGCCATTAATATTACCCTTGTTTATCTATTAGTTCTAGTTTTCCAAATGTTTTAACAAAAAGATATACAAACGACCTCTGGGTTATTAATGCTGTTTGTTGTTTACTTATACAAGCTTGTCAGTTAAAAATAATCACTTAGTATATTTATGAGATCAATAATAACTTTATCGTTCGATCGTGCTGAGAATGAAACCAAACTATCCTATAAATAACGTTCTATAAAGGTAAAATGTAAAGTACGTAGCTCTCCATTTGTCATTTTCATTTTTCTAAATTGTTTTATATCAATCTACATTTATGTATAGGAAATTCTAAAGTTTAAAATATGATTTGCAAATTACTTTTAAATGAAGATTAGCACGATTTAGGTGATCCAGATGTAATAATTTTATCTCAAAACACCAATAGAAATGATAAGTTATTTCCTGAAGAAAGAGTTTGGTATTTAAATAAGGGGATTAGCCAAGATCCCCAACTTTTCTTTGTTGGGCACGTCTAAGTCCTAAGCTTACCAGTTTATTTATACAATTTTACGGTTGGTTAAGTTAGGATTAAGCTTGTCGTATCAACATCGTTCGCTCATCAGATACAGTTTCCTTCATATTTTGATATTATAAAAAATCAAAATAAACAAAGTAGGACACGATTTTTATAAAAGAGAAGTTTTATAAACACAGTTTCTTCCCTTTGTTTAATTGCGTGAAGGTTTATTCTATTTTACGGCCTTAAAATGTTCCTTTCGCAATTGCGAATTACTCACATTGACCATAACAAGTGGGTTCTGATCAACAGCCAAGAAGTCCATTGTTTCAAGCTCATTCTCGTAGCAATTTAATGTAATTTATAGTAGAACAAAGAAGGGAATGAATTTCCCCACATGTACCTCTTGACCATACCGAGAGTCACGCCGTCACTATTTTTCTTGCTACTCGAATTTACCTTAATTTCTCGAACACGCACGAAAAAAAGGTATAAAAGGTAGAATGGCCAGAAAGAGAAGGATACGAATTAAAAATTACCTTTCGTAGGCCGGAACGCCATTAGACAAAGGATTTGTGTTAAGACTTAAAGCTTAATCCTACTTTAGTCTTTGAACTAGAAGGCAGCTTTATGAAGGTAATTTATGTATCACACCGAGATGCAATTATAACTTGATTTATAAGAAGTCTATAGACGCATAGTATTTAATGTAATGTTACAATAATTTATTGGTGGTATAATGAATGTTTTGTCTACAATTCCATGCATACCTTCATAATTTTATTTTATTGTAAATAATAGATACGGATGTATTCAAAGCGTACGGTGTTAGATGTAAACAACCTTGTCTTACAAGCGGTACTTGAAACAGAAATATGTAATTTTATAGCGGATTTAGAATGTAAATAGCGTAATAAAAGTTTTTTTTCTAATTATTTGTAAACATGGTGCGCTTGCTTTCCTTTCCATAAATAGGGCATTGCAGAAATTACATAAAAATATCACATAGTACTCTATTATTTTAGATTAAACCTCGTTGGAATAGAATATGGAAACATTGTTTAAAAACAGAAATCCGATGCTGTTTACACAATTTAAAATATAAACCTACCTTTTAAAAAAATTTTTGATATTAAAGAAGTATCTGATCAGCATGGAGCTATATCACTTTTTAAAGTAGAGCAAGATACATTGAAATGTATACTGCAGTTATAATTCGATTTAAGTAGAAGTGAAATTTCAATGCATTTCCTTGCAGCAAAGTAATTTCTTGGAACCGAAAGGCCTTGTGCCAAAGACAGAAATTTCATTAATAAATTTTACAGAGAAAAGTGATTAACAAATTGAATCATTTTTTCATGCTGAACCAAATCTGCTTTTGGTTTTCCCTAGCACGTATAGTGTCCGAGAAAAACATGATTTTGTTTCGAAATAAAAGCTAAAGTAATTAGATGCATTTTATATTACAAAATGTACATAAAACCCATTAAAATATTCTATTTGACAGTTTTCTCTTATGTACTGATGTATTAGGATCTTCTCCAATCAGTAACCAACAGTAATCGCCCAACATGTTCGAATTCCATCTTCCCTGATACCAGTTTTCCAACGGTGAAAGGTCTTGATGGAAACCCTCCCCCATGCTCATCACTTACAGTTCCCAAATTGTCTGGGAAAAAATTCAAATGGGAATGTAAATAATGCATCTTTAGCGACATATTACATCCCATTTTACGATAAGCTGCCAACATTTCGACGACGAGGTTTTTGCAATTTTCCGCTTTGTTGTTGCCCAGAAAGCCCTTTACGACGGATTTGAAACAATTCCACGCCACCTTTTTTTTCCTTGTAGAACCGCATCGAAACCGCTGTCATTTAATAATTGCCGAATTTGAGGACCCAGAAATATGCCCTCCATTATCTTAGCTTCGCTGATTTTTGGAAATTTTTCTTTTACCTACTGAGAACCTTTTCCGTGGCGGTCCATACCTTTTACAAAATTCTTTATCAGCCCTGACTTTATATGCATAATGGGCAAATAGATATTGTTTCTATCCGCAAGGCTTTCATGTAAAATATTTTTTTCTCCCACAACTATCTGCCTACTTGGCCAACTTTTCACAATATAATGTTGCGATTTAGCACGACTATCCCACTCGCACAAAAAGCAACTGTATTTTGGAAATCCCAGTTGCATTCCTAATAACAAAGCTATAACTTTCAAACCTCCACAGATTTTCCACTCGTATCGTTTATTAGTCTACGCTCGTTAAAAGGCATTTCATAGTTTCATAAGATTCCTTTATGTGAATTGAATATGCAATGGGAACTGAAGGCAGTGCATTGCCATTGTGCAATAGAACTGTTTTCGAACTAAATTTAGATGCATCAATGAACCGTCGCCATTCTTCTGGTTTGTGTTTACGTCCAAGGGTTTCCATCAAACCTTTAACATTACTGCAGTAGGTAAGATTGTCGTCCATGGAATAGAACTCAGAAAACTTCTTTTTGCGGTTACGGAAATGACTAATTTTGGTACTGTGTTCCAATAAATCCCAACTTTTCAATCGGGAACCAAGCAACTCGGCTTTGCTTTTTCAAATCACGAACTAAATCGTTTAGTTGTGCCTGTGTGATCAAATGTGGCTCAGTGGGATCTGAAGGAATAAACTTTGGATCATTGCTATAAACAATGTCGACATTTTTTTCATGTGATCCTTCAAATGTTTCTTTCCACAAACGTAGCAAAAACTATCCGGATCATTCGTACATTTACGGGACATGATTAATGTTTCTATAGTTTTACTCAAAACACAAGAAATCTTCTTTGTTAAGCAGTGATAATGCAACTTTATAAAACTTCACTTGCTCCACAAAACAGTACTAACACTGAACAAGTTTATACATAAGTGATCTCACTTATGGAAACTTGACATAATATTTAGAAATATTTATCAGAGTGACATACCTGTTGATGACATGTTAATAGTTTTCTAATGTATGCGGAATACAATTACCTCATTTCCAAAATTTCTTATCGCTAATACGTAATTACCTAATGTAATTATAATTACAGTGTCCACTGGAACTTCAAATGCATATATTTCAAAAACTACACGGGATTGAAACAATCTGAAAGCAGATTTGAATTCAGAATGAAAAGTTACATAAGGATTACCTAGTTTTGTTTAAGAACCAAAAACTGTTAATCAGTGATTGATGTTAGCCTGGTTCTGAAAGAATTCTTACTTCTTGGAAACGAGAGCTATTCATCTGTGAATGTTTCTTGTATACGGTTGAATGTCTCTTGAACCCTTGTAGTTAGATTCATAAATTGTATTCATATTCTGGAGCTCGTAAAATGGAAGCCCACTTCACTGGCGATATCCATAACTTTATTTAACATATTATTCGAAGAATCTAGGCGTGATATTATTTCATGCATGTCTGTTTGCCATATAGCAATAATTACAATAGCTTATAGGACGAGGCTTTTTAAGAAACTAATTAATATGAGATAACCCGTTACTTAGGTTAACTTAATGATCCCTCTCGAAAGAACACAGTTTTGCATAAACTTTCAATTATGTTTGTTTTGCAATATAATCTTTCTTTATTATCTCTTTATTTTAAATGCTGGTTTACAATTTTAACGGATATACTAAAAACCCTTCTAGTAAAAATCATATGGTACAAAGTGTACCGATGTCGACTAAAGAGTTCGTGAGCCTGCATAATGTTTGTTCGGTAGCTTGGATTTGCAAAGCTATAAATTTGTCACTACTTGTTCATGTTTAAGATGGTCAGTAAACCCGAAAACACGTTCAAATGAGTGTAAAAGGAAATAAATTTGCAGTTATGCTACAAAGTAATAGTATTACCTGCGAAGTATAACAAAAAGGATTTTTGTTACCTGTAAATATTAAATTTAAGGCCTTCTGGTATAATTTTGCTGCGTGGGAAAACTATTTTGTTAGTATGTCCTTTCATTTTAGAAATTTGGAATTTATTTCCCCTAATTCTATAGTTCATCTACTTGACGAATTAGAATGGTTTGTTTGGAAGCATATTTGCGTTAGAAATAATATTTTATGGGGTTTATACGTTTATACATTGGTACACTTTAAACTTCTGCTGGGTAATAAAAAACTATTTGCTTAATTTTTTCAGAAATGGTATTTTCTTCTAATTCGTCGCCAATATTATAGAAATGGAATAATGTCTAGGCTGCCCCAAAATACAAATGATGTTCTTAACTGTATGAACTATACTTGTCAGTTTATCCTTTGTCTCTTCTACAAGACAACAGTATAGAAGTGAAAATTTTAAGTCGAGGCACAGTGGTAGGAATTGATAATCTTAAATTAAGTTTAACAACACTTTAATTACATTCAAGCTACATTGTACGTTATCTGTAAAAATGGAGAAACAAAAATCTGTCAAGAACTTACAAACTACGAATTTAGAAGCAAAAGATTTGAAAAAAATGTCGTAGATACATGAGGAGTGTTATATTATAAGACATCTAGTTTTTTCGAAAGCTACTTCATATTAATTATTTAAATTGGAATAGTCTATACATCTGAATTATTCAGTCTCACTTCCACTTTCATATAGTAATGAATCATCAGAAAAAGAGGACTGCAACAAAAGACCTATAACATCTTCATTAAAAAACCTTGTACTGTACCAACGGGCAACATTGCTACTTCGAGAAATACTTGATATAAAAGGATCTGGGAAGAACAAAAGAGTATGTAATAGATGCGTCACTGTTTGCATACGAGAAAATTTTCTTGTATGATACTCCCTATATGGGGAAATCCTAGACCTAATGAAAGAAAGAAGGAAGCACAAAAACGACATAACAGAAAAAGGACAGTAAAAATATAGATAAACACGGAACAAAGTAAACAGAGAATATCTGAAAGAGAAAGAACGATACATAGAAGAAAAGCGTCAAGAAATAGAAGAACAGATAATAAGAGGAAATCATGATCTAGCCTATAAAGCCATGAAAATGTTCTTCAAAAAACTTAGAAAGAAACAACAAGGGTTAGAAAACAAAATTGGTCAACTAACTTATACAATGACGAAGAAGAAGAGCTAGATGTCTTTTCTAATATTAAAAGAGACAAGACAGGACGATGAACGAGACGGCACTATTATGAGATCAGAATACGAGAGGGCGTCGCAGATCTAAATAATGACAAAGCCCCGGGAATGGTTCGAATACCGGCTGAGATAATAAAACAAGTAGAAGAAGCAAACCATGAGATACTGTATGCACTAATAAATGAAATGTACAAGAGTGGAAAAGTACCAGAAGATTTCAAAAACAATATAATTATCCCAATTTCAAATAAAAAGGAAAAAGCTAGAAATGCCAAGACTACAGGACAATAAGCCTAATATCATACGCTGCTAAGATACTCAGTAAAATAGTACAAAGAAGTATAGAGGCAAAAATAGAAGAATACCTTTCAGACGATCAGTTCGGGTTCAGGAAGAAATCAGAAACAAGAGAAGCAATATTAGCATTGCGCCTGGTAATAGAAAAAAGAATACGAAAAAGGAAAAACATATTTCTTGTTTTTATAGATATGGAAAAGACCTTCGATAATGTGCGATGATCCACACTTTTCGAAGTGCTATACGAAATTGGAGTAGAAAAAAAAGATATTAGAATAATTTACACCTTTCATAAAAACCAGTTAGCGATAATCCAGAATGGAGAAATACGGAGGCAAGCAAATATTATAAAAGGCGTCAGACATGGATGCGGTTTATCACCGCTGCTTTTTAATGTATACATTGACTATGTACTTAATCAGTACAAAGAAGCAACAAACGTAGGAATAAAAATACAAGGAGCAAAAATGGTTATGCTACAAGATATACCGACGATATGGTAATGTTAACCGAAAGTGAAAAAGAGTTAAACCAAGCAATGAGAGAAATGGACATTGCCCTGAGACAATACAAAATGAAAATGAATCAAACAAAAAAGTAATGGTATGCAGTAGAACAGGCCGTGAAAAAGCAGCAGTATCTCTAGATGGGCAACAACTCCAAAACGTTGAATCTTTTTGCTACCTGGGAAATATAATTACCAGAGACGGAAGAATCTGGACAGAGATTAGGTCAAGAATTGCTCGAGCAAAAATAGCTTTCAATAAAAAGAAAAACCTCGTGACATTAAATAGAATATCTCTTGCACGCAGAAAACGACTATTAAAAGGGTAAGTTTGGAGTGTTACGCTATACGGATGCGAAAGCTGGACAATATCTCAAGGTGAGAGAAAAAAAACTAGAATCATTTGAATTATTGTGCTACCCGAGGATGATGAAAATCAGTTGGGTAGAACAAGCAAGCAATGACGAAGTACTAGCAAGAAAAGAAAAAACTCTGTGGAAATACATCACAAAGAGAAGAGATACCTTAATAGGACATATAGTAAGACACGATGGTATAATGAGCACAATACTAGAGGGAGAGATAGAGGGCAAAAACGCACAAGGACAACAAAGATTACAACATACACCGCAAATTATGGAAGATATGAACTGCCAAACATATCAAGAATTTAAACGGCTTGCCCAGAATCGCCATGTATGGCACACACGGCTTCAACAAGCCAATCGAGAAGATTGATAACTATGGAGGGGGAGGACTTCCTATATCTTTAAATCTTTATTGCGCGCTTCCAGTGCTTCTGTTGAAAGCATTCCTATTGGCAAAACAGAAGATTCTATTATATCCACTTAATGACTAAGCAATTTATGGACACTGGAAGGCATATTGTACCATGGATGCAGGTCTACATACTTCTCTGCAGTCTCTTTTGCCTAGTTTCTAAATACTTCTACGTCTACAGCATAACCGCAAGAAATTGTTTGTAATATCACATTAAAACGCTTTATCAATTATCCATCAAGTCCTGCAATAGACGAAGTGAGAGCGAATTCTTGAAAAAATCTCCTGGAAGCATTACCATCATTTGTGGTGTCATATCCTGTCGACTAATAATCCCATTTTCGTTCTCAACTTATTTTGAATATGCTTTTTTTCTTTCTGAAAATTTTTGTTTCTCCTTTTTACTTTACATTTGTCAGTTTTTCGAATCCCGACGATATGCAAGAACCTTATCCAAGCGTGCAAGATAGCAAGTCCATATTCATATTTGCTCATATCTAATAACGTTGTTGGATGATTTGCAAATTGTTCATATTGCTAGTGGTTACTCTACAGATTCCACATGTTTGATTTGACGTGTCAGTGATTATTCCAAAGATCTTTCGATTAATCATCGTTAATTTGAAGAAAGGGTTGAAAAGAATTTCATGTCCACATATTATAACAACTTTGGTAGACGATATAAGTCGTATTTGTTGCTCTACATTTTCTACTTCTCGTCTGGCTAATTCCGTTGTTTCTTTTTAAAATAGAAGTTTAATTGGTCTGCAGAACTTGGGTAGAAGACGGCTTTGGGCTGTACCATATAATAGCGTTAGTTTTATTCACTCCTAAATGTAGGGGAACAAGGCACATCGTCTTTTGATCTGCATCATCTCCTGAAAACACTTGCTTGTAGGTAAAGTACCCGGAGCTTCCGTTGCATCCTAGCTTGAAAATAATTATTAAGCCTTCTGATACATCTTCAACTTTTTGACTTAATACCTCCTCTTGAACCATATTTAATCGAAGTATGGTGTGGTCAGCAAGGGCTTGCAATGTTACTTCTGCTGACGTTTCACTAACTATTGTAGACTCCAATCGCGGATAGTATTATTTCTTTGCTTTTAAGATTGTGTCTTAAGGAGGATATACATTTGCATTACGTTCCTTGGCTCCAGATTGCATTAAGCGGTAAGAGTGTTTAGTAAAATTTACATCAATATATAATGCAAGTGTTTCTTCTGGTGTATACTTTGTAGGCTTCAACACTTGGGATTTCTACGACTTTTTAATCTTTGTAGCTCTTTGAGGGATGTTTCGCATACCTCCTACACTAAATTATTCCTGTTTTATTTTTTATCCATAATTTAGAGCTTTTTAATCTTTTTGCTTGTTATCTTTTTCTTCAGAAAATGAACTTAAACAAAGATGGCTTTTACAACTAGAAAATGCAGAGCTTGGTCATGTATATGTTTAAGTCATCGTGTCAGTTGTCACGTTAACGCAAAGATTGTTAATGTATTAGTTTGTAAGCTTGCTTGTAATGTTTCACTTGTGCGTAACAGAAAGTAAGAAATTAGTTGTTTTGACTTTGTAGAATGTCATTGAGACTAATTTTATATATAACAAATTTCTTCTTTCTTCATTAGTCGACTCGGTTGTGCAATACAGCCGCCTTGTGACACGGGGTTTGGTTGGATTATCGATTTGCCTTTATTTATTGTGAATGGCTTTGTCAAGCTTCTTTCAAGAAAGTGAATCATTTAGTTTTGTTGTTTCCTTCCTTAATAGCTAAAACGCTTACAGATCTGCAGGGAAATCAGTGACAATACAGAGTTTAGAGCCCTGCACGGGTCGGAATTTGATCTTTGATTGACCCGAAAAGATCTGAGAGGCCGCCTCAGGAGGCCCGAACTGTTCGACAAGCCCAAGAGGCCCGACAGGTTCTAACGATTCAACGACAAGCCCTTTTGACCCGACGTAGGCCTGAGAATCCCAATAGATTTTTAAACTGAGGCCCCACCTAATCTAAACCTGAGTCAGTATAAAAAAGATCTTGGTCCGGTGCAATAGGAAAATCGACCGCTTCAGTACAAAATTAACAGCCCGACCGACCCGATAGGCTCGACAGGTTCGACAAACTTGGAAGACTCAAACGGTCTGACAAGCCCGACAGGTTCCAACGGAGGCCAGATAGGAACGAACGGATCGAAAATCGTCCGTTTTGGATCAGTACAAAATTAACAACCCGAAAAGCCCGACCGACCCAATAAGCTCAACAGGTCCGACAAATTTGAAAGGCGCAAACTCCCTGACAAGCCCAAACGGCCAAATTGACCGGACGTAGGTTTGAAAAGCCTGTAAGATTTTTAAACTAAGGCCTAAGTTGAACAAACGTCAGGAATTAATCCAGAAGTTTGTGGTGGGGAGATCAACTTTTTTAGGGTTAATCTCTGAAGTGGGGTAATGCTGGAACTACAGTTTCATAATCCCTTTAAGCGTGTTAAAAGACTTGCGCGGCATTGCCCTTGCTGAGCATAAGACAAATGAATCACAATACTGATTTTATTAATCTCAAAATTTCTTTTTATACAAAAACAACGTGCTGATATGATGATTGGGATTTCTGGGGCCTTTGGAATAGGTAGATGTTAGTTGAAGAAGTTTCCATTTTGAACACTTGTGGAACATTGAATACTTGATGATTGGAAATGAGTGAATGTAATAGATTGAATAGGATGGAGTCTTCAAATAAAATGATTAAAATGAGAAAACGTTGGTCTTGAGAAACTTTAAGTTGAAAGTTGGTGACTCCAAAAATTTTTGTGAAGTGATTGCATGTAATGATTGATGTTGCTTAATTTCTTCTTCCGTCATGAAGCCTGAAAAGGATTTTATAAATTGATTAAATTGCGTTGTCGCTTCTTTTTCTTCTTTTTGACTTGTAATTGGATCCTCTCGACCGATTGTTGATTGGAAGTTACATGTATTCTAGATGCATTATATGTTGATGAATTCTTCTCATATTTATTTTTTATACTTGATGTCTTCCTGTTTGAGCTCCGAAACTTTGCAAAGGGGCGTAAATCCTTTACAAAACTGTTCGGGCTCGGCTGCAGCGACTTGTGTTACTTGAGGCGGTATTGCGAGCTTTCTCTTTACTTTTCCTGGGCGGACTTATTGATTTAAATGCTATAGCGCATTTGTTTATGTGCCATGATGCTGTTACCAAGGAGTTAGCGGACTTCTATCCTTGCTTAGCCTTAGCTAGTCATGTATTGTGAGGCAGCTTCTTCTGAGCTGCCGTGATGCTACAACTTCTAATGAACTGGCTTGATGTGTCCTTCAGCGGGCTGTCACTGTTTATTCTTTGTTGTCCTTCAGCGCACTTGTACATTATTCTTCTTTTGTGGTATTCTCGTAGTATCATTTCTTTTGGAAGTGTCCTTTAAGCGGTTATGGCATAGCTTCTGATGAGCTGCCCTGTATGTGAACAGTCCTTTAAGCGAACCCGTATGTTATACCAATTCTTGCGCGAATCCTAATGTGGATTCCTCCCTCGTCGAGGTGGAGGATTTTTGAGCTCTGGTTTCTTGTCTACTGCAGCGGTCGTTGCTTGTTGTGGGTCTTTTGGTTATTGAATCTTCTTCAGTGCCAAAGCAGAGGGGCGTAAATCCTAGGCCTCATTGGGATGACTTGACATAGCTACGAGAGGGTACTTTTCAGCGCACGATATTGCTGCATCGTGCTGATCCCACAAGCGTCCATGTCATCCATCTTGATGGTGTGAAGACGAATCTGTCTGCACCTGTATGCGCATCTGTTGTGTTGGTGGGAGTTTCTTGTCTTCTGCCATGGTAGGTTTCGTCGTGGACGCAGCTTTGGTAGAAGAATGATGCGATAAACTGGAAGTATGAGGACTTTCTTTAGAAAGAATACTCTGATTTTGGAATAAAAATAGTTAATTTCAAAATTAAATAAAGTTTCTCAAATAATCTTTTGACCTATCTACTACTTTTTTGGTAGTTCATCGGGCCCATTTCATGTTCAACTCTCACAATTCATAGCATTGTATAATTTATAATTCTGTTTGAATAGAGCTGTTGGTTTTTTGGTTATTTTGATATAGCTTTTATCCTAAGTTCCATTTCTGACTCATGCCCAGAAGCCGCCGACTTATAGCTAGCTGATAAGGTAAATATTCTTTGTAGCTTCTACATTACATAATGTCAGGACAGAGATTACAGATGCAGATTGATTGAAGTGTAGTTCAGAGTACAATTCTGTATGCACGAATAAAAGACTAAATAAATAAATTTTTTTTTAAGTTTTTATGTACAGCGAAGAGACTGTAGCTTTTTCTTATACCTCTGCAAAATCCAAGAAAGTTTAATTGTCACCTACGATTTTAAGATCATTTCTATATCATTATAATGTGGAAGTTATGAGAATGGTTAGAAGCTAGTTTTAGATTTAAACAATAGCCTACGTACAATTCCTTTAACAAATATTAATATGAAATTAACTACTAGAGACAAAAATATTTCACGGAAAATAAAGAAATTTTAATAAACTTGCCTTTGATGAACATAATTAGATCCTCATTATAAGACAGCAGCTGTAATAACAGCAAGAAATTGATGAATTCACTTAAAATTGCTAATACATATAAGTTAGATTATACATGGGTATGGGCTGGTATACCCGCCGTGTCGCCTAAGAAACCTTATAATATTAAAAATCCTTTTTTCGTCCAATCTGTCCCAGTTGGGCAGTTTACTTCTAAAATTTTGTCGTTAAGGGCACCCCTTAATAAAAGAATAAAACATGAAACGGCTTCCGCAAGAAAATCAAGAAGAAGAAATTGAAATAGTTTCGAAATGACTGCGACATTTTCTTCTACCAGATCCATACGATGTATTATTAGATAAGCAATTACACGGCGCTTCCGCTAATTATCAAATCTTACAACCACGACGCAGGTAACCTGATCGGTAGGTAAGCATAAGAAAATAAGATTGATATGCCTAGTCACGCATTTCAAATTAAATGCCTTCGTTGCGAACATGCTCGGACACTTGTCTAAACATTCAGCAACTCATCGCAAAAAAAATATATACGTATATAATAGATGTATATATAACACGACTGGTTCTTCCTCATTCTTTTATTTAGGGTGATGTAAACAAACTTAATGGATGTTATGAAGTTATTCGATGCTAATCAATATTTAAAGTTAATTTTTAAATTTACCGCAGCTTGCCACTGTCGATGTTTTTTAACCTTTTTGCTTTATATTATACGTTATATAACAAGCCTTTGTTAAACGAACAGCTCGAATTAGCTTACAAAAACAACCACAACTTATTGTGGGTTCTTTTGCTGATCATTAGGAGTTCGATGAATTTTATGCTCTTTACGTAAGTGATCAGACAGAAACGAGCAAGATAATTATTTATTCTGAAAAGGTATCCGCTTCCTTTGCACTGAGATACACCCTTTTCTGATATTCTAGATTAATTCTTTCTACAATTTCTAAGATGGGGAATATAATTTTGGTTGCACGTAATGAGCCAATTATAAACAGAGAAAATGAAATGCATTTTTTTAATCGATGTGCAGTCAGTTTAAGAAATGGAATCTTTAGCAAGATTTCAGAATTTTACTTGGAACATTAAGAATTGGGGAACACCACCTTCAAATTTATTAAAGTCCTTTTTTGGATGTTTCATGTCTTGTTATTATCAGGATTCTGATTTAACATTATGTTTCAGGTTAAGCTTGGTTTTCTCAAGTTTAAAAAAATTAATTTGAACTAGTGTAAAATTTTGCTCTGTAGGTGTTAAGACTGTAACATGTGGTACAAGCTCACGATTTTAATTAACTCGTACCTGAATTAATTTGGGCTGCATTCATCTATTTAATAATATATTCTAGGATATTATACGCTGATTGGGTTCCTCTTAAATATTCCAAAGTTTGTATTTAGATTCCAGATAATAAAAAAATTTTTTCTTGGAAACTATCGAACTGTTTCTTGTCGAATTTGTTTTTCACCTAAATCATGCAGAATTCTTGTAACTGTAAAACACAGCTCTTATCTAGAAATAAAGGCCGATGCTGAACAGGTAGTTAAGGTATTCAAACTTGACTTTTTGCTGAAGTGCTGCTTATTCATTCCCTAATGCATACTCATCATCAGACGAAACTAAAAGTTTTCTTAGAAATCTCTTGGTTTATCCCAGAAATTAAATTCTAAAGCATAACGAATTGTCTAATAAGGTTCCATAATTTTATTTAGTTCAAGCAACTGTTATTGACGTGTTATACACTGCTAATTCTGCCACTGTTTCTCAATTTTTATTTTCAAATGTAATTGACACCTTAAAATCCACATGCCAATAAATAATTCGAAACCAAATTAATACAGCAATTCTTTTAGCTATAACTATAGAGAACCGACAGGCGACAATCAAATGTCAACAGTCAGGAATCTTTCCACCGGTGGAAACTTACTGAATTTTGAACCCTAATGACATGCTATGAACTTTGAACACGTAGACTGAGTAAGAATATGCATGAGTCATAAATTTGTATAGATGATAGATAAAAACTGTACAGGCCGAATCATTTTATTGATTTAGACACTTCTAGGATTTCAAAAAGATGTTTGCAACAAATTCTTAAAGCCTGAAAACCAACAACAAACTGGAAGAAAAGGATGGATGAACGATCAAATCCTGAGGATGATGGGAAAAAGACGCAAAGTTAAAAATAAAAATCCTGTAATATACCATGATATTCACAGAGACATTCGGGAGAAATACAGAGAGACTAAGAAAACCTGGATCAGCGAATATGAAATTAGTCATGACATATTCAATTTACGCAAAAAAGTCAAAGAAACAACTGGAAGCATCAGGAAGAACACTTCTAGAAATATTTCTGATGAAGAAGGAGATATAGTATTTTGAATCGAAGGAAAATTATAAATCTGACAGAAGTATATTCAAAACATGTTCAGGCACAATCAGCGTCCTAAGATTCCAATTTTTAACATCTTGGACGCTCCGGAAATAACTATCTCCGAGATGGAGTGGACTATCAACCTGGCTAAAAACAGAAAAATGGTCGAACTGGATGAAATTTCATCAGAGATAGTAGGAATATTGCAATGCTCACAGTGTGTTTCAATAACATATACAGTACAAGCCAGATACCGGAGGACTGGTTGCTGTCTACCTTTGTTACATTACCAAAAAAGACCCAATGCAAAAACGTGTGATGAATTTCGTACAATAAGCCTATTGAGCCGTACACTTAAAATATTTCTCAAACTTATACATGCATGATTATACAACAAGTGCGAGATGAACATGGAGGGACACAATTTGAATTCCGAGGTGGTCTATACTTGCTTTCTGGACTATACAAAGGCTTTTGATACGTGCAACCACGAAAGAATGATTCATGCTTTGAGAAACGCAGGAGTGGACAAAAAAGACACCAGAATAAATAGTTAACTTGTACTGTGGTCAGAGGGCGACACCACGAATCGAAGGTCAGTACACTGAGTTCATGAAGATCCAGAAAGGAGCCCGGCAGGCGTGTTATCGCCCCTGTTGTTTAATTTATATTTAGAACAAATTTTTAGGAAAGCACTAGAAAATGTTGACGAAGGCATTAAGGCAAATGGCGAAGCCATTAAAAATATGCAATATGCAGATGACATCATATTAATAGCCAGGAGGGGCTGCAAAAATTAATGAATAGGGTTGAGTAGGAGAGTGAACGGTGCGGACTCAGATTAAATATAAAGAAGACAAAGTATATGGTCGTAAGTAAGTCAAAGATACAACGAACAATCAAGTAATAGAATGAGTACCAAGGATTACTTACCTTGGATGTACACTAAATGAATATTGGGATCATACAAAAGAAATAAAATGTCGAATCGGAAAAGCTAGAGCTGTGTTTTTCAAGATGAAAAAATTACTGTGTAGCAGATACCTCAGTTTACAGCTTAAGCGACGCAATGTTTCAAGTTATATTTACTTTGTGTTGTTATACGGTTGTGAGGGTGTATCAGGGACTATGGAAAGAAATGTAGGCATTCGAAATGTGGATCTATCGGCGGATATTAAAAGTACCATGGACCGCCAGAGTAACAAACGAGGAAGTTCTCAGAAAGATGAATTGTCAATCTGAACTCATGCTCATGATCAAGAGACGAAAACTGGGATATTTCGGCCATATAATGAGGAACGAAACAAAGTATAGGCTACTTCAGAATGTTCTCCAGGGAAAAGTCCAAGGCAAGAGAGCTTCCAGAAGGAGAAGGATCTCTTGGCTTGCTAACTTGCGCAAATGATTTGGAAAAACATCAACTCGACTATTTCGCAGCGCAACGAACAAAATTCGCATTGCCTTGATGATAGCGAAACGTCCGGAACGGATAGGGCACCGGAAGAAGAAGAAGAAGAAGAAGGATTTCCATTCTAAATACTATTTAATCCAACTCTGCAAATTTTACAAATATTTCCTGAGTTCAATTTTGATTAATTATTTGCATTGTCCAGTTTGATAAATTAAATTCTTTCTTTGACGTTATCAAGACAACAATATCTGTTTTCAGAATCAACTGAAGTTCACCTATACTTAGAGTTTATATTCCTCTAAAATGTTGTTGCTACCAATCCCCTTCTAGCTGTATCCTGGCAGCCCTACGTTTGAGGGGGCGGGCGTAGGATGAGGCGTAGCGCTGGTAATCCGGAATTATCCTACGTTTTGGACAGAAGTGTAGGCTTCCAGACTTAGCAGTTCCTATTCCGCTGCACTCTCGTACGTAGTTGGCTTGGTGAAGAGGCGTGACTATCTGCGCGAGGGTATCTTCCTTGCTCTCATGAGTGTCCGTTTACCGAACGCGTCCCGGGCAGCGACGCTAGTAGGTTTGCGACCCCAAAGTCCCCATCCTGTCTCTGCCACAACTTCTTCCTACCAGCCCTGAAAGCCGTTTGTATGCCGCAAAAACCAAAAGCAGCAATTTCAAGAACCAAGGCTTCTCCTTCTCCGTATTATTTTATCATCATCAAGGGGGTCTAGAACGATCACCTATCTTCGATGGAAAACCATTGCAATCTATCTATCTATGTTATACAAGATAAATGCTATAATAGGTCTACATAGGTGTATAACTATGAAATGAGACTTTTTTTTTCAATTTTAAACGTTTATTAACAAAAAATGGTTACAAATTTAATCTTCAAAATAATAGCCATCGCTAGCGACACATTTTACCCATCTCTCAGGCAATTTGTGAATGCCGCGCCA
>VTPC01001029.1:93441-119207 GCA_011009095.1 Ignelater luminosus
GTAAGAATATGCATGAGTCATAAATTTGTATAGATGATAGATAAAAACTGTACAGGCCGTATCATTTTATTGATTTAGACACTTCTAGCATTTCAAAGAGATGTTTTCAACAAATTCTTAAAGCCTGAAAACCAACAACAAACTGGAAGAAAGGGATGGATGAACGATCAAATCCTGAGCACGATGGAAAAAAGACGCAAAGTTAAAAATAAAGACCCTGTAATGATATTCACAGAGACATTCGGAAGAAATACAGAGAGGCTAAGAAAACCTGGATCAGCGAATATGAAATTAGTCATGACATATTCAATTTACGTAAAAAAAGTCAAAGAAACAACTGGAAGCATCAGGAAGAACACTTCTGGAAATATTTCTGATGAAGAAGGAGATATAGTATTTTGAATCGAAGGAAAATTAAAAATCTGGCAGAAATATATTCAAAACATGTTCAGGCACAATCAGCGTCCTAAGATTCCAATTTTTAACATTTTGGACGCTCCGAAAATATCTCCGAGATGGAGTGGACTATCGACCTGGCTAAAAACAGAAAAATGGTCGGACTGGATGAAATTTCATCAGAGATAGTAGGAATATTGCAATGCTCACAGTGTGTTTCAATAACATATACAATACAAGCCAGATACCGGAGGACTGGTTGCTGTCTACCTTTGTTACATTACCAAAAAAGACCCAATGCAAAAACCTGTGATGAATTTCGTACAATAAGCCTATTGAGCCGTACACTTAAAATATTTCTCAAACTTATACATGCACGATTATACAACAAGTGCGAGATAAACATGGAGGGACACAATTTGGATTCTGAGGTGGTCTATACTTGCTTTCTGGACTATACAAAGGCTTTCGATACGTGAAACCACGAAAGAATGATTCATGCGTTGAGAAACGCAGGAGTGGACAAAAAAGACACCAGAATAAATAGTTAACTTGTACTGTGGTCAGAGGGCGACAGCACGAATCGAAGGTCAGTACACTGAATTCATGCAGATCCAGAAAGGAGTCCGGCAGGCGTGTTATCGCCTCTGTTGTTTAATTTATATTTAGAACAAATTTTTAGAAAAGCACTAGAAAATGTTGACGAAGGCATTAAGGCAAATGGCGAAGCCATTAAAAATATGCAATATACAGATGACATCATATTAATAGCGGATAGCCAGGAGGGGCTGCAAAAATTAATGAATAGGGTTGAGCAGGAGTGCGAACGGTGCGGACTCAGATTAAATATAAAGAAGACAAAGTATATGGTCATAAGTATGGTAAGTCAAAGATACAACGAACAATCAAGTAATAGAATGAGTACCAAGGATTACTTACCTTGGATGTACATTAAATGAATATTGGGATCATACAAAAGAAATAAAATGTCGAATCGGAAAAGCTAGAGCTGTATTTTTTAAGATGAGAAATTTACTGTGTAGCAGATACCTCAGTTTACAGCTTAATCGACGCAATGTTTCAAGTTATATTTACTTTCTGTTGTTATACGGTTGTGAGGGTGTATCAGGGACTATGGAAAAAAATGTAGGCATTCGAGATGTGGATCTATCGGCGGATATTAAAAGTACCGTGGACCGCCAGAGTAACAAACGAGGAAGTTCTCAGAAAGATGAATTGTCAATCTGAACTTATGCTCATGATCAAGAGACGAAAATTGGGATATTTCGGCCATATAATGAAGAACGAAACAAAGTATAGGTTGCTTCAGAATGTTCTCCAGGGAAAAATTCAAGGCAAGAGAGCTCCCAGAAGGAGAAGGATCTCTTGGCTTGCTAACTTGCTCAAATGATTTGGAAAAACATCAACTGGACTATTTCGCAGCGCAACGAACAAAATTCGCATTGCCTTGATGATAGCCAAACGTCCAGAACGGATAGGCCACCGTAAGAAGAAGAAGAATGATTTCCATTCTAAATACTATTTAATCCAACTCTGCAAATTTCATAAATATTGCCTGAGTTCAATTTTGATTAATTATTTGCATTGTCCAGTTTGATAAATTAAATTCTTTCTTTGAGGTTATCAAGACAGCAATATCTGTTTTCAGAATTAACTGAAGTTCACCATTACTTAGAGTTTATATTCCTCTAAAATGTTGTTGCTACCAATCCCCTTCTAGTTGTATCCTGGCAGCTCTACGTTTGAGGGGGTGGGCGTAGGATGAGGCGTAGTGCTGGTAATCCGGAATTATCCTACGTTTTGGACAGAAGTGTAGGCTTCCAGACTTAGCAGTTCCTATTCCGCTGCACTCTCGTACGTAATTGGCTTGGTGAAGAGGCGTGACTATCTGCGTGAGGGTATCTTCCTTGCTCTCATGAGTGTCCGTTTACCGAACGCGTCCCGGGCAGCGACGCTAGTAGGTTTGCGACCCCAAAGTCCCCATCCTGTCTCTGCCACAGCTTCTTCCTACCAGCCCTGAAAGCCGTTTGTATGCCGCAAAAACCAAAAGCACCAATTTCAAGAACCAAGGCTTCTCCTTCTCCGTATTATTTTATCATCATCAAGGGGGTCTAGAACGGTCACCTATCTTCGATGGAAAACCATTGCAATCTATCTATCTATCTATGTTATACAACATAAATGCTATAATAGGTCTACTTAGATCGTGTTAATGACTATTTGATATTTCCATTAGGAAACAGATGCAGCAGAGGCATTGGCTGACATTGATTAGGCCAACAAAGTTGTATACATTTCATCCCTCAAATTCCTTGTTAATTCTGATTAACCGTTCCACGTGCTGACAGAAAATGTCCACCAGTATGAACTTAAACCAAGAAATTTGGTATTGAGGTCCTATGGTCACCTAAGAAACTGTAAGTGATAACGACCACAGAAGCCATAAGTTGCTAATATCTAGAACATTAAGAGGATTCTGAATGCTTTGTACATATTCTTCTTATACTTAGTCAGTTAGTGAATGTTACTCAATAGCAGACTTGTGCACCGGAAGAAGAAATATATCATTGAGCTGGATCTAGAATTCGGACGGTCACGTACGAGTCACGACGGGATCCACGTGAATATACGTAATTCCCAGATTTTGATAGGTAAGCGGACGTAACAGGAATTTTGAAATTCAAGTGTTCAGTTCCCACATCTTATAAAATACAAATTGGAGCTGGACACAGGTCATAACATTTTTTTTCGTGAGCGCGAGTCAAAAGTAGTCACGTGTCTGCTCTAGTTGAAAAGTCTTGCATTTTGTATACAGCGTGTGTGGAAGATTGCCTAACAAATGAAAAACTTTGTTAATATTGATTTCTCGACAAACAGTTACTCTCAAGAAAGTTTTGCTTTTACCCAAATTACAAACTGTACTGCTTCATGGTATCAAGTCAAGTCAATCGTTAAATTCCCGCCGAAGGCGGGAGGCCGTTTTAAGCTCCTCGTGGAGCTTCTTCAGCCTGATGAGGGGAGGAATTTTTTGGCGTCAGCGACTTAGAGAACGGGCTTCATGGTATACAGAGTACGCAAAAGTTAACCAAAATTATTTTCTTTTAATGTAGGATATTAGACAATGTTACCAAAAAAAATGAGTTGTGTGCACACACTTTAACTTTCGGCTGCGTCGTCGTTGTTTGTCAAATATTAAAAACTTTTATTAAGAAAAATTGTAGGGAAATGTCTTGTGGATATTCTGAACTTACATCCAGTTATACAGAATTTATTTTATAACTAAGACATCTAATGTCGGAAGAAAGAAAAAAAGGCACTTGAAAATTGATTTATCTTAGTTACAGGGTACACCCTGTGTTGAATTTTGGAAATTAAACAGAACATTTCTTCAATTAATTTAATTTCAAGAAATAAATTCTAGGTCATTTCAAAACACCGACGTTGAAAATATCACATTTCTTAAATGAAAGAATGTGCTAAACAAGCACCGACACTATCAACTTCTGGAGAAAGAAGAAGAAACAGGGCAGCTAATCAGGAAGCTGTACACCAATATGAAAAAAGATCCATCAGCAAGGAAGACAAAACAATCCTTTCTAAGGCGCCTAACTACGGCCAACAATTACTAAAAAGAAAAAGAAAAAAGAAACAAGTAGATTATTAAACTAAATATGGCAAGTCACGCCTACTTCTCCTCCAACTACTATGAAGAAGTAAGAAGAGTGTATGAAATCACTAAGAAATATTTTATTGGATCACACAAAGAAAATTGAAGAGGAGGAAGATCAAGCAGCATTGAAATCAATGGCGTAAACAAATAATGAGAGAAAGCAAACCCTTAACATCGACCCACTGACAGAAAAAAACAAAGAAGTACAGCATCTTCGTTTAAAAAGGCAGCAATTAAGAATCAAACAACTGCGTCAGACTATAGCACGCATAAGAAGCGAATTAGCACAAGAAAATTTGCCAACACATTACCGCACAATGCAGAAAAAGTTGAACGACCAATGGAACTCCATTCTTCAAAAACACGAAGAAATCTGTACCTGTGAAGAAGAGTGTACAGCAGAGTACTTATAAAACCATCAATCAAGAAGTATATGAAATCAGCAATGAGCTGGAGAAAAAGATAGAATAAGAGTCCTCTCACCTCAAAGGAGAAAAACCTTACAACATTCCGCTTTCGCCAGTACAGCTTCCAACATCCAGTGGAAATTACAAACAGTCTTCTACAATCTGTTCCAGGAGATAAGTCACTTTAAACCAACCTTGACGAAGATCGAAAAAATGCATTATTTAAAGATACACATACACGGAGAACCAAGTCGTGTAATCCAACATCTAGCCATCTCTGAAAACAACTACAAAATCGCCTGGAAGCTTCTGACAACCAGGTATAACAATAAAAGGTTGATCATCGCTAAACTACTAGACAATATCATGGACTTCCCACCCATCCAACAATAAGCTGAGAAAATAAAGCGACTACACGACACCATAACAGAATGTCTTGAAGGAATTACGAATTTAACAATCGACTTCGCATCTTGGGGTCTATAATCATCAGGAAATGGGACTCAGAAACCAACCGGCTGTATAAGCAGTCGTTAGAAAACTCCCACGAACTCCAGGATTTAGTCAAATTTCTCCAAAAACGATTCCAATCCTTAGAAGCAATGGAAGAATCAAAACAAAAGAATGCACCATCAACAGCAATCCAAAAAAACAATAGTCAAGATCACAAAATTTATAATTGTGAGAAATTGCATCCCAACCAGAGGTACCGCATCACCTAGGATAATAACGTGTGCATTAAATGTTTAGCGCACAACAGCAACCAGAGGATAAAATGCTATAAGTATCACCAAGGACATCACCAGCTGCTCCAGAGAAATCAACCTAGGCAACAAGCAAGTCTTTATCAGCTTAATGAAACTATGAGACTGTAGTTCCAGCAAGACTAAATCATCAGAGATTAACCTTAAGAAAGTTAATCTCACATAACAAAGTTTCGGAACACGTCTAGATATTTGTTCACCCTGTATAATCAGAAGTCATTTTAAAACATACAAAAGACATCGTTCTTTTGCCATTGCCAAAATGTGCTCTGCAACAACAACAGTGAGGAATACCAATAACTCTACGCACATTTGTTTATCCTCCTCGCTAGCGATATATGCAACATCTGTTTTTTATATAAAATTGTTGCATTTTTCCCCCAGTGTTAAGTCTCTAAACATTAAGATAGAATAAAGCATTTATCAATTACCCAATTTATATTTTAAAGAAACTCCGTGAACAATGTCTTCCTATTTAACAATTAAAAGCCTTATTAGAATGTAATTTCTGTGACGTAAGTTACATGAAGCTTACAGTTTTCTATAAATATCCAAATTTTGAAAATAAACTTATCAAAACATTTTTTTTACAAAACAGCCAGTCATCATTATTATAAACCCCGTTATACTCATCATTACTTTTGACAGTAATGGTTCCTCTATCTTATGGTTTCATTTAAAGTGAAAAATAAGAACCAACAATCAGATGTAATTTGTCTTCCAAGCACAAGATACCTGTCAGTGTCAAACGTAGTCAGATTAACAAATGCAATGAAGTGCAGTGTCGCTTTATATTCCACGTGCACGTGCTTAAGGGATATCTGACATCGTCTGAGAGTCGAGGCGTCATCGTGTAACCAAAAATGGTAACAGTAGTTGTATTCTTGACGTTCAAAAAAATAGTCCATAATCTTGTATATAAAACATTCTCGGTTTTTTCATAAAAGCGAAACACACACATACAGGAATGTAAAGTGCGTACTACGGAACATAAAAGTTTATAATGTTTATAATATATGTAGGCAACACATAGGACATATTTTATAAACTTCCCAAGCAATTAATTGTATCTAATTGACACGCAGCTTCCCTACGTGACGCTGCCGGCCTAAATATCTAGTTACAATTATAAATGGCGCGACATTTGTTGTAGCCGATATGTTAAACTTGGTCAGAGAGTGTGGGGTTGCTGCCAGTGTGGTACTTATTGCATATTTGATGCCATACCTCAATGTTATATACAGGAATATCCGATTTCAGAACGTAGGCGGTTTCGCTACATTAGGAACTTAAAACACTTCCAACTGCCACTGTATACCAAGCTGAATACGACAACGCAACTTCTCTTTCAAATAAATTAGCAAACTCAGTAATAAAACATGTAAGAAGGAAACGGAAATTTATATCAGGACCGTAATTCACGGTTATAAATGAATTTTGTTCGCCTTCTGCGATCTGTTAAGGAGGAATTTATCATTTTTCAACTTCAACAACACCTTAAGGAGGATTAAGAAAAAAAATCAACCAATTTAAACTTTTTAAAACATTATTTAAGTTTTAACAGGAAAAATATTTGAAAGTCGCAAAGTTTAACTCGGCAATAAAAGTTTTATTCGTTCAGTCACAGATTGGTTTAATTTTCTGTGGATTCTGTTGTGGCAGATAGTGTCAGTATTGGATTACAGGCGCATTCCTTTAAAAAGTATTGCCCACTGGGACAAGTTTTGAACAATCTTCGCGCAGGGTTGAAATTGAATGAGGAAATTGTTGACGATTTAATTTGTTATTTTATCTTTATATTTCGTTTTCTCCGTGATTAAAACGTAATTAGATTGTAAAAAGTTTCCTTTTTAATCATGAATTGAGAATATTGATAATTAAGTAGCTTTTGGGAGACGCTTTAGTCGATGTACTATATAATTAATAAATATAGCCACCAATGTAAAATAAGAATTATTTCAGCCGAGTTTAGTAGTGAGAATGTCTTGAAATTCAATGCATAATTTGTAATTTGAAGAATTATTATCAAGTTTGCACTCTACTCCTACAGATTAAACTGTCATCATTTACAGCGTAGCCAGTACTTTCTCGTATACCTTAAAAAAGAAGAATGCGCAGAATACTGTAGGAAAAAACTTATTAATACTTCAAGATTGTATTGAAGATCGTTCTCTGATTTTGCTATATCATCCGCAAAAGCCTTTGCATGTGATAATGAATCCGACACATTCTTATAAGCCTTTTCTTGAATTCTTCTATGACTTCATTTAGTAAAATTGAATTGCTAACTGCAGAAGGGGAACATGTCGCCTTTTTATAAATATTCAGGAAGCTAATAAAACTTCCTAGTTCCGACAAAAATCATATTTTTAACCCAAATACATTCCTTACGACATTTACTATGAATTAGTACAAAATAAATTTGATTTTTGTTTTTTTACCTAACTTAGCTGTCAAATTTGTAACGTGGACATGTCACCTTTCTTCAGTAAAAAAGCTAACTTAAATAAGTTCCGGAAAAAAATTTATTTTGAATATTTTCTACTTACAATAATTGCTAGTAGGCTTTAAAAATTTGAATCAATGGAAAAGAATGGAAACGGGATGTAAAGAAACACGAGGTAGAACCAACCGAAACAATCAGAAATGACACAACCGATTCAAAAAACTAGTAGAAGAGGTAGAAGGGGGGAAAACAAACGAGACAAATGCTAGACATAGGACTATGTCTTATGGGAGACGAGTATCAAACAAAGTAAAAAAGAAGAGGAGTAGAATAAAGAAAAGAATCATAAGAATAGCATCATGGAATGTTAGAACATTATTAGAAGTAGGAAAAATGCAAGAAGCCGCCAAAGAGTTAAAGAAATATAAAGTAAATGTAGCTGGGATACAGAAAACCAGATGGGCTGGTGAAGGCAAAATAGAAAAAAGCATCTAGACTGTTTGGTTTGCGGTAATGGAAAAGCAAGGATATGGAGGCACGGCCTTTATTATACGAGGTGTGTGAGAAAAGTAATGAGACTGGCAACACTGCGGGAGATCTGGCAACGTTGTGTCTACCGGCCTGTGCTAAACCGGTTTATTTATCGCTTCCACTTCCTCAGTCCGAGTTACATCTCCGTACAGCTAACACATTATTTTTGACAGCGCCATCAGTGAAGTTGTGTTTTTGTTGTGTGTTATAGAAATGGAGCATCGGAATTTAGAGCAACGTTGTGCAATAAAGTTTTGTGTTAAACGTGGTGAATCCGCGAGTGTGACTTTTGAAAAGTTGAAACAGGTCTATGGGGAACAGTGCTTATCAAGAGCACAAGTTTTCCGCTGGCACAAATTATTTTTGGACGGCCGAGAACACGTTGAAGATGAACCTCGCTCAGGGAGACCTTCAACTTCAAAAACTGACGAAAACGTTGAACGTGTGAGGGCTCTTGTGAGATCAGACCGTCGTTTAACAATAAGGATGATGAGTGAACAGTTAAATTTAAACACTTTCACCGTGCATCAAATTTTGACAGACAATTTGAACATGCGAAAGATTTGTGCCAAAATGGTGCCGAAAAACCTCACAACTGAACAGAAAAACATTCTTCTTGAGTGGATTGCCAATGACCAAGAATTCTTCAATTGTGTGATCACAGGTGATGAATTCTGCATATTTGAGTACGATCCTGAAACAAAGAGGCAAAGCGAAGAGTGGCACACTCCGTCATCTCCTCGGCCGAAGAAATGTCGAATGAGCAAATCAAAGATCAAGACCATGCTGATTTGTTTTTTTGACAGTAAGGGTATCGTGCACAAAGAATTTGTTCCACCAGGACAAACTGTCAACAAAGTGTTTTATAAAAGTGTCCTTGAAAAGCTCAGGAAAAGAAAGATTCGTGTGAGGCCAGACATTGCAGACAAGTGGATGCTTCATCATGACAATGCTCCGTGTTACACAGCAATTTCCATCAGTGAATTTTTGACCTCAAAACGCATTACTGTTGTTCCTCATCCCCCCTATTCACCTGATTTGAGTCCTTGTGACTTTTTCCTTTTCCCGAAATTGAAACATGTCCTAAAAGGACGTCATTTTGGAACTTTGGAGAACATTCAAAAGACTGTGACCGACCAGTTAAAAGCCATACCAGTTGAAGACTTCCAGCGCTGCTACCAAGAGTGAGAACAACGACTCCGCCGGTGTATAGCTGCCCAAGGGAACTACTTTGAAGGGCATAACATTGTTGTTTGAAAAAAATAAAAACTTTGGTTAGTATGAAATCAGTCTCATTACTTTTCTCACATACCTCGCATGTACAGGGCAAATGAGAGAATGACATATTTAAGACTAGACTGCAAGCCACGAAAGTTATCAATTATAAACATTTATGCACCAACCGAGAATAACACAGAAGCAATGAAATTACAGTTTTATAATGAATTAGACGAAGTAGGTGAGAAGATGCCAAAAGAAGACATGTTTATTAATTATTCTCGGGGATTAGATAAAAAGGAATGTTACACCAACGTCGCAGGGATATATGAGAAAACTAATGATAATGGAGAAAGAATATGCAACTTAGCAGCGGATTTGGACATGGGAATAAGTAGCATAAGATACAAACATAATTACATACACAAGGTAACATGGATAATACCTGGAAGAAATACAGGAAATCAAATCAACCATCTACTAGTTAAAAAGGAGCACAGACGTTTGAAAAATGATGTACGGTCCTATAGAGAGGCAAATATAGACTCAGACTACTTCGTAGTAATTGCCAAATGTAAAATAAAAGCAATGTCTAAAGTAAATAAAAAAGTAAAAAGAAAATAGAACATAGAAAATTAACTGAGGAAGATACAAGACAAGACTATAAAAAAGAAATAGCAAATGAATTGCTTTTAGAGAACAATGCTGACATAGAAGAAAGGTGGTTGAAAATAAAAAGTGAAGTAATTAGTGCGACAGAAAGAGAAATAAGGTACAAGACAAGCACAAAAAGAAATGGTTGATGGGATGTAAAAAAGTCCGCAAAACAAGAAAAGAAATCTACTTAGAAAAAGTTATAGAGGAAATAAAAGAAAAAAATAAAAGCAATAATAAGAAATAATAAGAAATGGAAGAGCAACGGTAATTATTGGGGATTAAAGCTGGAAGAAACACTCTGGAAAACTATACAAGGTGCAGAGGGCTGCTTAGGAACCTACGGAGATTAACGAAAAACAAGAAGAAATAAATGATTACGGGGCTCCCAAACACCAAGAGTTCAGAGAAGTTATAAAAAATATTAAGAATAGAAAAGCAGCGGGAATCGACGGAATAACTGGGGAATCAATAAAGTATGACGGCCAAAATCTACACAAAGAATTGTACCAGATAGTTTTGAAGATATGGAGGAAGAGAGAATGCCGGAAGAATGGACAATGGGAGTAATAGGGCCCATTCCAAAGCAAGATGATCTGTCCATCTGTAAGAATTACTGAGGCATAACATTATTAAATGTGGTCTACAAATGTATGACTTCAATATTAAGAGAAAAGTTGACTAGACACACTGAAAAAAAGAGGGGACTATCAGTATGCGTTCAGGAAGGAGAAGTCGACAATAGACGCCATGCATGTATTAAGGCAAATCTTAGAGAAAACATATGAATATAACATCGAGACTATCATGTTTATTGATCTAAAAAAGGCTTTCGACCTACTATATCGGAACGAGATGCTAAAAGACCTAGAAAACATGAACGTGCCAAAGAAATCAATGACAATGAAGAACAGTAAGGCACTAATACTAACAGAAAACGGTATGAGTAGAAGCATAGAGATAGGAAAGGGTGTAAGACATGCATTGTCGACAGCATTGTTTATAGCATCTTTAGATGCAAAGGTAAAGAAGATAACAGATGTAGGGACGATTAATAAAAACACAACGCAAATAATAGCCCATGCCGACGATATTGTAATTATCTCGAGAGACAAGAAGCAACTACTGGAAGTTCTCGAGCAAATATAAGCAGAAGGACAAAGAAAAGGCTTAGAAATAAACACTAACACCTCTGAAGGTAAAAAATTATAATTTTGAAGCAGTGGAGGCTTTTAAATACTTAGGTGCACGAATGAAAAGATTGATGTAAAACAGAGAATTCAGGCAGGGAACAAAGCTTTTTACAGAAACAAAAAGCTATTGAAAAACAATAAATTAAGCAGGAACATGGAGATGAAAACCTATAAAACAACAATTCGACCTATAGTGACCTACGCAGTGGAAACACAATGTCTAGCAAAGCAAGATAAGGAGCAGTTAAAAATATTCGAACGTAAAGTGCTTAGGTGTATACTAGGAAAGAAGATAACTAGGGAAAATGAAAGCAGAGCAGGGATGAATTTTGAAATAAGTGAGTGGATGGAAAATGAAAATATTTATGTAGAAATAAGAAAGAGACACCGATAAGAATTATTACAGAACGGACACCGGCAATAGGAAGACTCAGAGGAAGAACCAGACTACGATGGAAGGAGCAAGTTGAGGAAGATATAAAAATGATGAAGATAGGGGAATGGAGGGAAGATATTGGAAACAGAAGAGAATGGAGACGAATACTAGAGAAAACTAAAACACACCATAAGTTATAAGGCAACAGGAATTCCTAGAAAACCTAAAAGTGAAAAACAGCTACAGCTTCTCCGGAAGTATAATGCCTTATATATAATAATTGGTGGTATATCTAATAGAAAGATTTA
The DNA here is from genome assembly GCA_011009095.1 of Ignelater luminosus. Lineage (NCBI taxonomy): Eukaryota > Metazoa > Arthropoda > Insecta > Coleoptera > Elateridae > Ignelater > Ignelater luminosus. Next base: position 105,426 of record VTPC01001029.1, read on the forward strand.
TTCATCATTGCATTCTTTGTCTACAGTTGATCAACTGATAATTTCTTGTCGAAATGCTAAATAAGCCTCTGGATTAAATTTTATAGTTTCATTTATATTGGCCATCTTCTTCTCACTGATGGATAGCATATCAGGATAAGCTCCTTTTGTGGGGCAACTTAAATTTTTTGCAGTATTATTCAATCGATATATATCTGCTATCAGGAAATTTATAAAGTCTCGACAAACAACTTCTTGAGCAGAAGAAATGGTAACATGATTAAACGAGGAGAGAGCAAGTGATGTATTTTGACTCCGTGCCACATTTTCTTTATAATATTCATTTCTTAGGCAAATTTTTCTATAAAATGCTGGCCACCAGTTGTTATAATCATACACTAAATCCTGAGAAATGTCAACAATTGAGAACTTCTGTGTTTTGGACACTTTGGAGATTATTTTGATATATTTTTGAAGTGTGTAGATTCTTTCGATTTTGGTGAGCTGCCTTTTGATTAAACCATAGTCACGGTCGCATGGCATAAACGAATGCCCTCCTCATAACAAAATATATTTGTATCTCTTCAAATCTTTTAAATTTCATCACGCTCACCAGAAAAACGAATCTATGAACTTTCGTTCCAAAATAATGTTTTAGAAAAGAACCTACATCGTTTACTCCTCTGCCGGCTATTCCTTCGCAGTGTACATAACAGCACATCTGTTTGGATTTTAAATTGTGGACTCCAATTCTCATTTAATGCTTCGCTTCTAATTTGAGCATTCAGCTTCTCGCAAGCAGTATAAAGATTAGTATGATATTTCATTACCTGGATGTTTTCATTTCATTTCATACATTTCCCTTATTGATAATCTGTTTCCCAAATAAGGAATTTCTTGGCTTCTTTAGCACTTCCACTTACATTTTTACCACGCAAATCTCGAGATGTTTTTTCTTTTACTAGATACCTCCCAGAATGTAGGTCTCAATATACTGCTAGGCTTTCGTTAAATCTACACAGATTCTTTTGTCACGTGCTTGCGACTTTTCTAATAGTAGTTTTATACTGACAATTAGACCATGTGCGCCCTACCAACCTTAAATCCAGATTGCTCTTCGTCTAATTGTGGCTCAACAATTTTTCTTAATTTTGCTTTAAACATTTGTTCATAAATTTTACATGAGACAGTAACGAAATGCCACTGTAGTTTTCACATTTTTTATTATTCCCATTCTTGAATATTGGAAGTATAACATCTAATTCCTAGTCTTCTGGTATTACCAGATCCAAACTTTATTTAATAACCTTAATAACATCTGTTTTCCTCCGTTAGATAGATACTTTATCATCTCAAGTATGATCAAATCATGTCCTTCAGCTTTACCTAACTTAAGTCTTTTTAATGCATAATCTAATTCCTTATTGCTTATAATCTTATTGTTATCTGGTGTATACACTCTTTTGCTTCTTCTACCACTTCTTTTATTTGATCCTCATTTACAATGTTATTACCTTCTAAATATGTTTTTCATCTGTTTTTATTGTTTACTGTTTTATTTTCTCTTCATCATTTAGATCCTTGTTTAAGTCTTGAAATTTGGAGTTCTTTTATTCTTAAAACTTCTTATCGCAAGGTAGAATAATTTCTGGTTCAATTTGTAATGTTTCTTTCATCCTTTAACCAAATTTTTCCCATTTTCTTTTATTAGCGGAATTAATTAACCTTTTCACTATCTCTCGCTGAGTTTTATAAGCATCATAGTCTCCTATTTTTCTGTGCATGTTGCTTCTTTCCATAACTCTTTCTTTCCCTTTATTCCAAACTTTATATCCTCCCACCAACATACTGCCCTTTTTAAGTTCATGTTTTTCTTGACTTCTATCTTGCCGCAGACCGTTTCAGCTGCAGTTAACATGGTTTGTTTAAACCACTCTCACATCCTACTTATTCCCCAATTTTCCGCAAGTGGTGACTTGTACTTCTTCACCTTTACTTGTTATTTCTTGCTTTATATTCCTTCAACTTATAACTCTTTATTCTGGTTAATGGTTGCACTGCTGAAATGTTTAATAGACAAGCTGTTCCTGCTCTTGCCTTCTCATAGTTCTCAACCCTACTATTATATTAAAATATTATCTTTGTCCGTCTTTTTATAGTCACTTCTTTTTTTCTTCGTTTCGGTAATGCCTATATGTTTATTTTTTCTTTTGCGACTTCCTCCTTCAACGTTTTTACCCCCAATGCCCGCACATTCCATGTTCCTAATCGCATAAATTTACTCACACAACCATTCCCTCGCTTAGTCTTCATCGTTTTATCGTGTGTAGTACTAGCTGCCTACCTACCCGAAACGTTTCCATCCACAAAACCAATTCCGAAAAATGCTTGTTGTGGAACTTAAAGATCCATTCTGTGTATATCTATTATTCAATCTTCATCATCGATGTAAAATCTTTAATGTTAGTAAAATCAAAGCAAATTGGTTATTATTTAACACAAAAGGTTGTCAAATAAATAGCTTTTAATAAGAAAAAAATCTAAAACGATTCAAAGAATTCAGATTCGGGTCTAGAAAATTTCAGACTTTGGCCAGCTCAAATATTCCGGGGGTTGGGAGGGAAACGATGAGAGGCAGCACTGAATGTGTCCATGTTTGGTCAAAATAACAACACTTTCAATCGTAAAGTCGAAATTTAGGGGCACCAATCACGGAAGTTTGTCTTGACAATGCAGGTATGTCTCGTAATAAGACCTGACCGGTAATACGATTAAATAATTTTGCTCGTCCTATTAAATGAAAACCGTGAAGTATGAAACAAAGTTCAATGTATTTAACGAGAAAAGTTCATGATCCCTAGGGAGTTTAGAAACATGGGTGGTGGAAATGGTCTTACCTTGAGGCACTGACAAACGAAACATACCCGCAGATATGTATCCCTGCACCATGGAAACCAAGATGCGTGGTGCAAATTGAAGAAAGAAGTTTTCTACTTAAGCAAGTAGACCTACATTGCGTTGAATTCTAACTTTTTTAGCCGGAACGGTAAAATAAATTGGATTTTTTTGAAGTACTACTAGTGCAAGTCGTATCGTGGCAGGACGCGAACGCAAAGTTTTGTGGACACCTCGTGGCAGCGCCGAAGTTGTTAATATGGAAAAGGCTCTGAAAGTGTTGGTGGAGTCTGTTCCTGCCACTAAACTACTAAGAAGAACCGCGGTAAAGTCTTAGTAAGAACAGTCGGCCCGACCATAGCGCAAAGACCGCTAATTTGTGTTTCTTTTTGGGTTTCCTTCTCGAAAGTTGAGGTTGGAGTCGGAGGATCTTGAGGACGTACTCTTTGTTGTGTTTGATCCTCCTGCTCACGCATCGTTCTATCCAAACATAACTAACTTTCCGAATCTACACTACAAAGTATGGATTTTTGCTTGACACTATTAGAAAGTTAATCGTGCATGCCACTTAATAGTCATTTAATTGCCTGCAAAAGCTACTCGTTGTTGTTCTTACAGAAATGATCCATTCAAGGATTCAGAAAAGATAATGGAGGATACGTTTTACGACATTCCTTGATCTTTAGCTATCGAAGAAAAACGTGATCGAAGCCACCTTATTTTCAATGCTGTGACTAATCTCAACTCGAAGATGGACTGGGTTGTATACAAAAAGTTGCGAGCCTGTTCTAGCGTTTATAGAGAAACAAATCCAATTTTCTGGCTGCAAGTCAAACTTGAGTTACATGTCAAATCAATAGACAACTCTCGAGGATTAATCAAATCTAACGGCGCGGAGGAAACAAGAAATGATTTTATTTTACAATTTTGCTCTTATATAAATTAATGTAATGACTGATAGACAAATCAGTAATTTACCCAAGATTTTCTTCGAAGCTCCGAACTTAAGGGAATCTAAAGTGGGTACCTTCTTAATTATGTCTTTAATGACGCCTTCAGCGGACTGAATTAACATCAGTACAGCCTTATGAATTACTTTAAGTAAGACCATTCGTCTTTTACCACAGTTTACTATATTTTTGGTGAGGTACTATAGTTTAAACAACTCAACTGTTTCCGATGATAAAATCTACATTTATCAAGAAGTAGCAAATTTGTATTGCTAGTATTCCACGTGCGATAGTTAGGTCGTCCTAACAAGGAAATTGCATCACCACATTTTTTCAGTTTGAATAAAGTCTAATATTGCATTAAGATTTTTCCTGTAATACCGTAACTTAAACGTCTACGCTGACTAAATTATCGGAAAGCCAATAAAGTGACATACCCTACACGACTTCGTTTCGAGGAACCCAATTAATTAACAAACTAATTACTAAAATTGCTAAGAAAAGGTTGCTATAGCTTTGTTAGTTGCTGGAAGCTTGAATAAACAGTTAAATTGTCTTATAAGTGAAGAGTGAGGTTACTCTAGGGTCACAGCTTGGTAGTACAGTGGAAAATTTAGCATTCTCTTGTTGTCAATACGTAGTAGCTTTTCTTTATTAATTACTGTTCTCGAATATGGTTCGTAACAATGTTCATGCTGGTCAAGACACTAAAAGCACCAACTCGCTATCAATCTGCTGACGTCTCCGTCTGACTAAATCTATAGACGTGTCAATCTTAGGATTTGGTCATAGTTACGTCATTCAACCTTGAAATAATCGCGTTTTTAATCAACGCTTCTAATAAGAGATTTCCATTAACCGCGATCCTGTCTCGTGACGAGTTAAAACATACTTTACTGTCGGCAACGTTTATTAATGGTTATTCGGGACGTTTTATATCAGAAGAAGTACAATTCTAAATTCACGATTCTTGTAATTATGTTCTACATGAAGAATTTTTTAACTTCCAGCAATTAATTGGATAACTCTTTTCTTGAGTTAAACACATTACTTTATATTTTAATCCTTGTTTATTTTATATAATAATAAGGCCGAAAAAGCTTACAATCAGAGATTGTTATCACAACTGGATTTGTGAAGCCTTTCTCATATGTTAACCCTTACTATTAAATTTAGAAGTTGGCGTCTTCTTTAAAATTGTAAAGTTATGTCTCTCAAATACCATTGGTGTCTCTTCTATCTTTCTTAAATATTATCCAACGTTTATGTATCTGTTTTTCTTGTTCCTGGGCATCGGTCACAAACGATATCAAAGAGCTCGAGATGTATTTTTGTCGGACAGTCATGTTAGTGGTAGATTTATAGCAGAAGTGGTCAGTCGGAATGTTATTGTTTTAAAAGCGCGCGTACTTTGTATGGTAATGCTGTAATGTTTTAAACTCCGCTTAACCCGGTAATATACACAAAGGTTTTCCAACAGCCACGCCTTTTTTATGTTAATTGGTTGGATAAAATTTGCGTTAATTGCGCTTAATTATCTTTCTTTCGTTTTACGTATTGGTTATCTGGAGCAGAATTTATTTTCATTGCAGTTATTTATCTTTAAACATTTGATAAAATATTGTGAAAGAAGGTTTTTTTACTCTGTATACACTGCATTTATTGCAAAACAGATTTTATTTGTTGTATTTTCCTATCATTTTCTTTGACGTTATTAGGTATCGTTTCAAATTTATTACCTTCTAGGAATTTAACTCCTGTTGCTTTAATAATTCATAAACAATAAATATTAAAATCTTTCATAAAGTCGACATTTACTGATTTAATTAAATTCTATTGAATGTAATCAATTATACCTTTGTCATAAGAAGCACATAAAAATTTATACTTTTATCAACTGGTCAGCTCTCAGAAGTGGTGTAATATCGAAAGTTGAAATAAAACCTCTACCATATATGTCCAAAATAAATAGATTTCTACCTTTTTATGGTTATAATTACAAACAGGCCTGTCTCGTAAATTTTGATACACCCTATAGATTAATCGATTTTGGTTTTTAGTGGTAATCTCAAGAATATTTTATAGGATGAGATGCTTTAAAAGTGTATGTAAAACATTATACTTTATTAGCATTTAAAATGTTATATTCCATTATAGCGTTTAATTGATTTCTAAGTTAATAAATTATGCAGTAACAAATAAGTCCTGACAGTGAGTTCTTGATTGATTGGAAATTAAGATGAATTTAAAAACAACCGTTTCAATAGATGAATTAGAAAACGTAAATGCTTGCGGTTCATTAGCAGAAAATAAAAGGTTTTGCACCGCAAGACATTAAACAAATAAATAAATTAAATACTATAAGGAATAATTAACTTGGACAAGCTAAATTTAACATACACAACCATGAATACATTATCGTCCATTAATTTTAATGTTAATTATTGTTCGCTGGCATGCGCTAAGAAGAAATTATAATATTAATAATTAACCTGTGTATATATTAGGCAGGAATACAAATCTTATGTAATGGATAGATATTACAGGAATAAAAACCAAACGACTACACAAATTAACTTTCTCATTGTTCTGCCGAATAACCGTTTTAATATATCTTTCAGGGTGGGTAGTGGATATTTGCAGTCTCACAAAGAATAAACCCAATGTGTGAAGTAATTACATAACTACCCATTGACAATATTTTTTTCTTTTAATTTGTTCTGACAAGTTTATTAGCGATTGTCGTCTGTTATCCTTTATACATGTTTATGTGTAGTCCCTACACGACGACAGCGTCGAGTTCGTTTTTTATTTTAATTATAATTTTATTGAACATGTTTTTCATTTGTTTCAGTTGATAATTTGATTAAATTGAAAGCAACTGGAACCGAATGCAAGTGTGTGTCCTACGCTTTTCAAAATTCTTCTCAAGTTAAAATTTTTAAGAATACCAGGTCTGTTCAAAAAGTATCGCGAATTTTGAATTTCCGCGGGTTACAGATATTCGATTTTCGATTTTTTTGTGACGTTATGTTGGTACTCATGTCCCTCACTTATGCCGATAAGTTCAGCCATTTTGAATGTTCAGTTAAGTTTTGACAGCTGTTTTGCTTGGACGTGTTTTGGCTCGTCTTCGATTTTTGCCTATTCCAAAAAATGGATCAAAGAATTTGTATCAAATTTTGTGTGAAAAACAAAATTAAGTGCGCGGACGCATTCCGAATGTTGACTGTGACATATGGTGAAACTACCTTGTACCGAAGCAACGTTTATCGGTGGTACAAAATGTTCTCAGAGGGCCAAGAAGATGTGAACAACGAAGAGCGTGGTTTTGGTTTTGCTTTTGCTTACAGTCTTCTTCAATTGCAGGGGCGTGGTGCATCATGAGTTCTTGCCACAGGGTAGAACGGTCAATAAGGAATATTACCTGCAAGTTATGCGCAATTTGCGCGAAGCAATCCGCCAGAAACGCCCGGATTTGTGGAAGAACAAAAATTGGCTTTTGCACCATGATAACGCCCCTGCTCACACATCGTTGCTTGTGCACGAATTTTTGGCCAAAATCAACACATTAATGATGCCGCAGCCACCGTATTCCCCAGACCTGGCGCCCTGTGACTTTTTCTTGTTCCCGAAACTGAAGAGGCCCATGAAAGGACGACGCTACGCTACGATTGAGGAGATAAAGACGGCATCGAAGGAGGAGCTGAACAAGATCACAAAAAATGATTTTTTGAAGTTCTTCGAGGATTGGAAAAAACGTTGGCACAAGTGTATAATATCTGATGGGGATTACTTTGAAGGGGACAAAATAGATATTAATGAATAAATAAATAATTTTTGAAAAAACACAAAATTTGCGATACTTTTTGAACAGACCTCGTACTGCCTGCCCTAAACTTAGAAACTGTCGTTTCTGTATCCGTTGTGGGTAACCCGAGGTTACTGTATCGTCATTTCCTGTTTGCTCTTGCAAACCTTCGGGAAACGCCCCGCGAAGGTCCTAAAAGGTCGGGAGGTACCTTCGCAAACATTTATTTCTTCGACCCGTACTAAGTCGAAACCTTCTCGTCGATTTCTTTCTCCTGCTGAGCAGCACAAAAATGCCCGTGCCAAAGCACTGCTGAGTTTTATTTTCGAGCACGTTAAAGGAGATGAACACCCTTATCTTTCTGTCGAGATATTAGGGAAATGGAAGAACCCGGGAAAATACATGCAGCACATTTCGAACATGATGCACTAGTTCCGAGTCATAGACGACCTAAAAGAAAGTTTAGAAGTAGATGTTTTGATACACATAGATCTTTCGGAAAACTACAGTTGGAAATATAACCGAGAAATACAAAGTATACTCATTTTGGTAGATCTAAGAGTTAAATAACATTTCATACTGTAGTACGGTACTGTAAACAGCAAAATAATGAAGTTGCTTGAAATGTCTAATAGTCTTTGACATGATCCTGTAGCAATTACGGCCCCCTTGGGCATGAAACGGGGTTCCCAGACGGATTTGTCTTAAAAAAAACAGCCAATCGTTTGGTTGCCACTGGCATCGATATTTCCAGTTTCCAAGTACTCATTTTTGTTCTAAAAGAAAATTGGAGTGCATAAGTGAAGACACGATCACTGAAGCAGCTAACTACACAACTTACAGTTTAATCAAACCAGTTAAAGGAACCCGAAAAGCTAGACAAATTATATGTGTACTAGAATATGGAATCCAAATTAATTGTAGAAGACTGAGTTGCATCAAATTGACTTCTGACCTGAAAATGACCGTTTAAACTATAGTGATTTATATCGGAGCTCTTCAGGTGAAAAAAGTTCATCAAAGGAAAATGTATAATTTAGCAAATAAGTCAATCTCGTGCCTATTTCAAGTTATGTCTTGGTGGAATGCCTAGAGGATAGTAAAGTGTATTCCGTTGGTAAAGTTGAAAGTTCAGAAAATTCTGAAACTTTTGGGATTAATTTTATGAAACGAATATTATCTAGGAAAATCAACTTTTTGTTTGTTTGGCCAGAAGGAAAAGATAAGAACATAGTCTGCTCTAAAATGATAAAAAAGTTTCTTCTAGAGCCACAAAATTAAAAACGAAATACGAAATAGGTTTGGTTTTTCTGAAGACAATTTTGCTGAATATTTTAATATTAAGTGAGAAAGTATATTTTCTTTGTAAGTATTATAAGTTTATTATATCGTTTGACTCAGCTGTGGTTTAGTTTATTTTTTGTTACGTTAAAAGCTACACTATTAAGTAAACTGTACTTTTCGTTCTAATTAAATGTTTACACTTGGATAGTAGATTTCATTTGAAGTGTTATACACAAAACTTTTTCAACAGCATTTTTTCCTTTTCAATAAGTTCGGCATGTTTATAAAAACTATTTGAAATACTAGCCATCAACTTCATGGAAATGCATTTTTCTCAGTCGCTAGAATGACCCTTTTAGTAATTTTTTAAAATATATTGATTTCAATTTAAAGTTTTCTGGATTATTCTGAAAAATGTTGCAGCTACGGAAACTTCTTACTAACCGCGTCACTTCAATAATGTAAACTACGCATAACAGAAATCAAACCAAATGTTGAATAAAATTATAAAAGAAATATTGCCCATTTTAGACGTTTGAAATCTCAATAGAATTGACAATAATTCTAATTTCACGTCAAATAAGTTAAGATTTGATGCTAGTAAAAGTGGAATCCACACTGTATAACCATCAACTACAATATGAGGCGTTCCCACTGCATGTGTGGTCCAGGATTGTCCACTCGTGTCCATCGTTATCCGTTATCCAATAAAGACGGTCATCCATCTATTACGTTATCGACAATCATTCTGAAATAGGTAATCCTATTTCGTTCTGGAACATCAAAAAGGCTACAAAATAAGAAATTATATTAAATAATTTGTAACTTCACCAAAATTAATTTCTGGTGTATGTAATTTCGAAACTATTACGTCGAGTTATCGATGAACCCGATAAGGTCAGACACAATTTACCTCCAAGAAAGTCTAGATTTAGCTTGGTAATTCTCTAATTACATGCTTACAAATCATAATAACCACAAATTCATTAACTAAACAGCTTTTACGGTATGTTATAACCGCGATCATAATTTTAGATTCATTTAACGAGATTGGTGGAAAATAAAACCAGCATATTTGTCTGATTTTATTTATTATTGCATGTGCCATATTATAAAATAATTTATACATTTGATTATGTACATTTAATTTATGTCCAACGTTTAAAATTAATCGTGTCTACTGTTTAATTTAAATTTACGTTAAATTTGTTTTGACTTAGACATGGAAATAAATTGGTATTGCTAAAACCGAGAATTGAAATATTTATTTATTCGATAGTAGTAAACGAAACTCATAGATACAACTTTCCATTTAAAAAATTGTTCACCTAATATTTCTTAATTCATAACTCGAAACGTTTTCGTATCTTATCAAGTCAATGTACATAAATAAAGAAATACGGAAAATAATCAATTTAAAGGTATACATTGTATCCGGTGTGCCATCTGTAGTGCATTACATGAAGTAAAAATATACAAATTGAAGAAATGTCAGGCTAAGTAAGTGCTACTTCCACTTCTATGTAATTCAAAAGAAAATTGCACTATTTCATCAGCAAAGAGGGCAATTTTATTTCATACTTAATTCCTTACTAAAAACACCTGGGAAAACGTTTTCTCAAGTAATTGTAATCAAGATTTGATTTACAAAAAATTATTAAACATAGACATAGCAGTATGAAATTGCAAACAAGTCGGTTTCTTCGTTTCCTACACCAGTATGCCTTACAATTTCTGTATAAACATTTTTTGATAGCTATTAAAAAGCATCCAAATAGTAAATACGTTACACGCAGATTGTCTTGCAACAAAAATGTAAAAGCAGCAGTATTTGGAAAAATAGAAAACAGAAAAAACTTCTTGATCGATGCCTTGCATAGGACGCACCGTTTTAATAATCAAAGATTGTACATCATCAAAAATCAAAATGTTTATTCCTACTTGAAGTTAGATATCAAACCTTTCTGGAAAGCGTTACCAACCAGAAGTTCATACTTTCCATACTAGAATTGTTTAAAAATGGTCATCTTATTGGGATTTGGTGCTAAGAAGAGGAACTACTATTTTCATAGTAAAAATCTTGTATTAACCTTATAGAAGAGGCGACTCATTGTCAGTTGCTAGTCATCCAATTTTCTACAACCGCTAAACTGTATCTGAAGATAAAACGGACAGATACTGTTCTACTTTTATAAACAGCTCAACAGAAAGAATATACCAACAATCAAAATCATACACGTCAATTTTGAAAGGATGTAAACTGTTTAGAAGCGTATCAGAACTTCCTTCCTATTAGCTTTTTATGTTTGGAATACTCGTTATCTTGACCAAATAATGTAGAGGCAAGATTTATTATATATAGTAAGTATAAAGATGGATGAATTTCTTTAAGTCAAATCTCCTTGCAGAAACCTATACATCACAGCTACTCGCAAGAGGATAGTGAACCTTATTCATGAAAAGGAAAACCATCGCCGGTGCCAATACCACAACCTCCAGATAGTTTTACATAAAGTGTACACAATTGAACTTACCGTACTACCTGACTAAGTTCAGCTGTGAATCTGATTTTCAAACTTTTTTAGATTTTTTTTCTACCAATCTCTTATTTGCAAACTCCATCGACCCACGCGCCACTACATATGTACTAAAATATCTGAGAATTGGGATTGCGTGAAATAAATACATAGGTACACATCGATGAGCATTACGCTTGTTGGTGTAAAAATTCTCCACTTTGCACGCTATATACGTTGTGCTTTCATGGTTGAAGTTCATGACAGAATATCTACTTTCCAACTTTGGAGTGCGCCAGATTTGAATTAGAATTGATCATTTCGTCAGGAGAAGAAATGAGGGAAAGTTCATTGAAAACGGTAATTGTAAGGTATGTAGATCGAGTTTAGGAAGAGAAAAGGCAGGAAACAGAATCTTGTAGACAAATTTGAATGCTGAATGCTTAAGAAGGCATTCTTATAATCTTATCAAAGTAGTTAAGAAGAGACTATTAAAACAACTATTGCTCTATTACTGTTGGTTTTTTTGTAAATTTCATGATGAGAAATAGAAGTCAAGTCGAAACGTAATCTTCATAAGCTTCGATCTTCTGATTTCTTCAGGGACAAAAGGCTATCGAGTGTGTTATTGTGCTGAATGCCAACACTTTTTATTGGTTTTGTCAACTTAGACGCTTAATTGTCTACATTTTCTCCTTTTTGTTGAAACAATATTACGGTACTCCTGTTCAAACTTCTTATGCAGAAGTTGTTGAACAAAGATAGCTTCTAATAGGTAACTGAGATGGAGTTTATCAAATGTTTTTGTAGGTTAGCTATTATTATTAACTGCAGTTTTGAAGTATCATATACCCGAATGTTGATGGTTCGTAATACAGAGGGGACAGGCTAAATCTATGCAGACTTTCAAGGATGATTAGGGAAGTCAAGTGAAGATAGAAAGTCCTTTAGGCCTCTTGGAGCTTTAGTCTTTACGCTAGATGGTGTTCAGATTCAGTGCCAACAAATTGAGTATCTCCGAATCGTACATGAATCAAGGACCATAGATATTTTTTTTTAAATTTTTCTGATCCAGTAACCATCAGTACAATACAGACATGCGCTAATGGTAAAAGTAAGCTACGGCTAATCATTATTAATATCGTATCATGCTGAACTAGAAAACATCTACTACAGGGGCCCAACGACTTGGAGAAACTACTTCTGCGGTATGTAAGTGGAATGAAGTTTATCATCCAGATAAACAATATGCCTCAATTGGAAGAAGTATTAAAAGTAATCCAAGATTTTTTACTGAGACTAAGCCAATTACTAAAGCTATTAAAGCCATGCTACCGTTATAGAATTTTAAACGAGGTCTTTTTCATTACCAGCGTACACAGGGCTTATTGCAACTTGATTATCCCGCTAGAACTGCTTATTGACAATGGTTATTATAGCGAAATGACCTAAATCCCTCCATTGCATCAAAGATTTAAATGACCGACGAATGTTGCTTCACTAAAGACGATACCTTAAAGTTTCATAATACGCATGTGTAATCGGACGAAAATCCGCATGCTGTAAGTCAACGTTTCCAATAACCAACGTTTTCAGATAAATGATTGGATCTCACAGCTTGCATCAACGATTAAATTGAGAAACATACCTACATTTCCTAAGAGAAGTACCTTCGGGTCTCTTGGAAGTGGGTATGGGGTACATTTTTCATGCACGATAGAGCTCCTATCCCCTTCATGCAGGATGTTGTTATGTTTTAAAACGTAGTTTCTCTCAATAAATGAATTGAACGAGATGTTTCCAATTCATTGTCAGCCCGGTTACCTCTCACGAATGTTTTCGCTTGTTATTATTTATGGAAATATGTGAAGTCATTGGTATATAAGGCCCTAGTAGATTATAGCTAGACAATTTCTGTCAGAGCATTTAGTAATAACAAAATAATCAGAAATAAAACAAGTTCTCATTATCACACTCTACATTTTCGCTACGAAACAGTATTTTAATAATGCAACGCTAACAGTACAGCGTGCCGATGAGTCAGCAGTACCTACCTAGAAATTCTCATACACTTACGAACGTGAAAACTAAAGCTCCAATGGGAAAACTCTAGAAGATCTTTGCCCTCATTTGATCTTCCTAGTCGTCTCTGAAACCATGACCAGAGATCTGTGAAATACTTTGTATGATCTTGGCAATTCTCTGTTAAAAATTCTCAAAGAGAAATGACAGTAAACCATGCTAGTTCAAATAAACGAAAGTTACATCAGGAGTAGTTTTCTCGCAATAATATATTTTAAATATTTCTAGTATATCTTCATGAATTTCTGACTCTGGCATTATAAAG
>VTPC01001030.1:5828-56134 GCA_011009095.1 Ignelater luminosus
GCATAAACGATATTGAATAACTCCTTGAGGCCACTGTCCTCCATTACGTAACCAATGGACCCTAAACGGACATTAGTAAATGAAACTTGCCCAATCTGGGAACAACGTTCTGCAGCCTAGAGGCTATGCGATTAGAAATGATGTATCGTACCTTCACTACAGAGCTGGTTGAAGGTCACCATACATATCTTCTGGCCTTTTTCTTTACATTTCTCTGCAAATAATGCAGTAAAGATTGTATCGTAGTCGGTGGGAGGAGCATTTATGAAGGAAAGATAAGCGGTAAATGTTCGTTCAAACTGGGAGGTCTGTTGTCACTTGATCCATGAACACATTCCATCCCGGTATTGTAGTGAAGTCTTTATACTTACTGTACAGCGAAAGAATCTCAGGTGTATAAGAAGAGACGTTTTTGGAGGTTCGGAATTCATTACTGAGGTCTTGAATCTTAATTGCTTTAAGACTTTGACTACTCTCTGTTGGCTCAAAATGTTTCAATCACTGCCCCAAAACTTCCGACAACCGCAGAAGATAGTATTTCTGTCAATCTGAGAATTTTTTTATCTGGGGCTACAGCGTACATCCCACCCATCATATGAAAAGTATTATAACCATCAATTGTTTGAATATTGAAATCTGCGTTGTCGTAAGCAGACGAAAAAATCCTTCTTGATTAATTTTGATCTCTGGTTTCATGGCTGATGAGATTTCAAAACGTACAGCTTCCTGGTACGAGCTACAAAACCCCATCGAATTCAATATTTCCAACAACATCCGGGATCCACTCTTCTTTTAAATGAATGCTGCTAGCCTAATTTGTAAATTTGACAAAAATGATTTGGACCTCACATCAGTGATGATATTGTGAGAAAGAACGTTGCATTTATTTTTTCACTTTTCAGTATTCCCATGTTTTCTCTTTAAAATCAGTTTCCAAAAAACACTTGAGAGTTTCAGGAATTACAACTTCACTCACTTCCAGAAAACGGTCTGGTGGAGGATACTCTTGAGTCTCATATACTTGTGATCTGTTATCTTCACAAATAATTTGCGCTGCTGCTTCAACCAACCGAAGCCTCTCTTCCCGTTCAGATTTGCACGTTTACTGATTGCGTCAGTCAATATTTTTCTCCTACATTCTTGAAACACACAACAAGTTTTCTTCTGATTGCTTGTGAGCAGTATATCGCGTCCATACTTCTCAGTAAGGCTAGCTTTGACCGTTTTAATGTCATGTTGATAACTTCCTGTAATCTGCTTCATCAGCTCTTTTCTGGCAAACTGGCATTCGTTATCGCTGTTTTCAAGGTAATCGTAGATACATTGCATTGCTCTGTGGATGTTCTTAGCAAATGGACCACGTCTCTTCTGTTCTTGGACCTTTGGCCGTCCATAAAGACCTTTGAAGCACTTGCTGTGGTACTGAGCATCTGCTGCGATCAAATCATTCACTGGCTCGATGCGCTGAATTATGGCCCGTCTATAATCATCATCACGATCTCTTGCTGCGTTCAGAACTGCCGCACTGTACACAGTATTGCACTCACTTGCTGGACGTTTCGCTTGAGCTGCAACGAACTTATCTGAAATGCCCATTCCACACATAAAAAAAACTTGAAAAGTGGAAGAACCTTATTCCTCAACCCTCTTTACCAAAGCAGTGATCATTCGTTCATTAATTTATATGCTTTTCTACATTTTTCATGCACATCTACTGATGTTTTCCTTCTAGGAAAAGTCCTTTCTATCCTTCCTTTATGTGCTGGTCTGGATAAACGATACAATACCTCGATTTTCAACATTTGACACGGTAGTTTCATCTTCTAAAAAACACACTTTGGAGACTCACTAAAATTGAGATACGAACGAGTAAACAGTGAAAGAGCCCGAAAGAAACTGAGAAATAGGGATGAGCACTTAGCATTGAAAAATAGTTGTGGGGGAGAAGGTAAGGATGCGCTAGCAGCAAAATCGTTGATCTCAGATACATAAAATATAGTCAGTTACATCACCTTTAATATAATACATGGCGAACATTTGCGTGAAATAGATAGTTTTCGTGTTAAAGCTACGTACAATGCCGTAATTCCCGTTATTGGAAGTTCTGGCTTTTGACACCCATTTTCGTAGCGCACTTACAGATAAACTATTAATAGAATTATTTTGAAAAACCTGAAAAAGTTTGTTTTTACACGTTTTTTTGAGAAAAACCTATTTTCCAAAAAAAGTCTTGTTGGCAAACCTCTCACTCGTGTTCAGCGACCCAAAATATCATATAGTAGCAAAACTCAAAACTCCACCAAAACTTTCTTTTATTTTCTTCCACATGCCTGGACTACAGTTCCGAGTAGGCGAAGAATACAATGAATACAGAATTTTGTGGATTTGGAAAATTCATTTGAAATGGTGGTGTTGGGCTGCTACCCAATAATCCAGGTTTTAATTGGGACTGATCTATACTTTCCAGGTTTGTATCAAATTCTCCTAAATCTAGATTTTCGCTTACCTCGTCTAAAAATTCGTTTGCATTCAGATCATCCATAAAATCAGGAAATGGTAGTGGTGGAAGATCAAAACGTTCACTACTCGGTGAAGTGGGATTTGTTATATTAGCAACTGACTCATTTCTGATATTTTCATCATTTGTTACATTCATATCGTGATCATCGTCCCTTAAATCCATATTTACCTTTCGTTACTGCCTTGCAGCTTTCTAGGAGAAATTCCTGGTCCTTTCATTGGAATAGGAGGTGGTGGTTTTGCCATGTCAAAATGTCCTTTAGGAAACTCTTCTAATTTCATATTAAGATTAAATGGATTAGGACATTCCAGGTCTTGATTTGTTAGCATTTTTGGTGGTGGAAGAGGTGGTGGTGGTGATAGTTTAAAGTTTTCAATGTTAAATGGCGGGACTCTGTAATCTTTATCTCCTACACTGCAGTGCTCAAAGTTTACAAATTTACAATAGTCCTTGAAAAAATAAGATTTAATGCAAACTATTAATAAACAAGATAACATTCACTATGTGCTCATGTTACTTGATCACTCTGAGGAATTTTCCATAGAGATCTAGTTTCATTAGGTGAGCCAGTTAAACTAATGAGATTTCGTTGGTCAACGTCTTTTGAGCGATGTCCAATCTTTTCTTCTAGTAAGAAATCAAAAATAATGAAACAAAGTAGTACTGAACTGGCGTAAGTATAATTTTTTCTCTCTCTCCTTTTGTGTAAGTTATGGAGAGGACTTGAACGTATAGTGTCAATTGCTATCTCAGTGTTCTTTGTATCCACTGGGTGTTCCTGACGCAAGATCATGTCTGAAATACGTCACTTTTAGGTCTGATCTCTGGCGTTCTACCGATTTATGACATCGTTTGAAGGAACCTGAATTTTTAATTTCGTTTAAGCTTACCTTTTTTGTAAAGCTTGTTAGTGAACCCATTCCATCTTCGACTTTGATCTGCTGCGAGCACAACACTTCGTCCCAAACGGACATAAGGCCTCTTTTTTTAGGTTTTGCCGGTTACAGAATCTATAGGATATATAACTTACTACATCTTCATCATCAGGTTGCCCGTCATTTGTGGAGCAGGGTAGTTTTGAATAATAGTCCTGCAAATGTTCCGACACAAACCTCTTTAAATACTGTAAATTATTATATTTGTCTTTGGACAAAGGCAATAGCTGAGAATATCATCCCATTGAACCCTTTTCCGTTGTGGTTGTAGATTTTCTTGGAAGATGTTTTATGACATAGCTGTCCATAATCCCTAGTTTGTATTGTGCGGCTATGTTGAAAACTTATTACCATCTCCTTTATTGGTCTGGTTGTGAATGGACAAGTCTTCTTGAACATTGGCTGTAAATATTTTGTCCTGGTATAAAAGAATTCCGTTTTGCAACCATGAATGGGGTTGGTTGGGCTCTTGCAGACTGAAACACCTGAATCCATTCTAACGGCACCTCCACCCTTGATTTCTGATTAACACCAAAATCTTTGTCTCCTTCCATGTAAGAATGTTCACGGACGGGAAAGGTTACTTTAGCCGTGTCAAAACTGTGCAAATTATGAATAGTCCCCAACAAATCCAATACCTACAGAAGACTCGCCAGACACCTCAGTGAAAAGAAGATTGTACACTATACATACCAGCTAAAAAAGGAAAGAGCCTACCGCGTTGTCTTAAGAGGCCTACACTCCTCTGTCCCAGCCGATGACATACTGGAAGAGCTAGATAAACTTGGCCAATAGCCTTGCAACACAATCAATATAAAACACAAGGGTTAGTAAAGAGCCACTACCGTTGTTCTATGTAGACCTAGAACCAGGAGACAGCAATAAAGACATTAACAACCTCAAGACATTAAATCATACTATAATAAAGGTGGAACCTCCACGAAAAAAAAGGTATTGTCCAATGCACCCGCTGTCAAGAATACGGACACACCAAGACCTACTAATTGAAGCCATACAGATGCGTAAAGTGCGGCAACTTTCACGACTTTAAGCATAAAACCGCAAAACACACCCGCTACGTGTGCACTATGTGATGGTAATCACCCATCCAACTACAAAAGGGGTGAAGTGTACGAAGACCTGATTAATGCACGAAACAAAAATATAAAACAAACAAATCACCAGAACTATAGCGTAAACCATCAAACACTACATCAGATACCTCCACAAGGACTTACTTATGCGCAAGTAACCAACGGAGCACCCAACGCAAACAACAGCCAAAATGGAAACAAGACTAAGTACCTTCCTCAATGAATTCAAAAACATGTTTGCGCTAATGCTAAACCAAAACAGCATGATATTATCCATGCTCACAACAGTCATAAATAAACTGACATAATGGCTTCCTCGCTTAGAGTTGCTGCCTGGAATGCAAACGGGCTGACAAAATACATACAAAGAATTAACGTATTTTTAACATTTAATAAAATAGATACCCTCTTAATATCAGAAAGTCATGCCACTGAGCGTATTGTAGTAAAATTCCATACTATACTGTTTACTATACAAACCATCCAGACCAAAAGCACACGCAGAATCGGCCATCATAATAAGAAAAGCTATAAACCATTACTTGCTTGAATCATATGCCACACCCAAAATATAATCTACCGTCATAAAAGCACATCTAAGCCATAGGCCTATAACTATTGTAGCCATCTGCTTTCCTCCTTGAAGCAACATTTCATATGATGAATACGAAGACTTTCTCCTTTCACACGGGCCATAGTTTCAGGTTACCGGAACTGGAATGCCAAGAATACTGCTTGGGGTTCGAGACTCATCACTCCCAGAGGAGGAAATCTCCTTCGTGTTCTGCAACACCACAATATGAATTAGCTGTCGACTGGGGAACAGACCTACTGGCCATCACACCCCAACAAAATGCATGACATAACTGACTTCGTTATAACTAAAAGGATTTTGGACATCTATTGTAATATAAAAGCTAAATATGCCTTAGCTAAAGACCATAGTTCATTTATAATTACAATAAGTACCAAAACCATTCTAAACGAGCCTATTTCTAGCTGATTTCAAAACACGCAAATTGAGATAAATTCCAAAATGTTCTAAACTTAAACCTGAGACTAAAAGTGCCTCAAGACCCTGAAACAGCGATTGAACATTTCACTAAAGCATTACAAGAAGCAGCGTGGCAAGCGGCTCCAACCTCCCCAAGATATAAAACGCAGAGTGTTAATGTACCTCTCCATACTAAAATCCTGGTAGCAGAAGAAAGAAGGGCCCACAAAAGATGGCAAAGGACACGTAATGCTCTCAACAAAAAATTTCTGAACCAACATACACACTTTCACTTGGCCCTCAACGAATTTCGAAATGACTTGATAACCAATCTATCTCCAGATGATTACTCAATCTGCATAGCCACACAGAAACTTCAAAAGCTACATCTGCACCAATAAAAAAACCTGACAACAGCTGGGTGTGATCAAACGAAGAAAAAGTCGAAGCATTTGCTGAACACTTTTCTAACGTATTTAGTCCATCTCCAGCTGGTGCCACCGCTAACGACGACAATATAATATCCTTCTTGGATATCTCATGTCCCATGAAGTGACCTATACAAACATCTACTCCGTCAGAAGTAAGGCAAGAAGTTAATCAACCTAATTTAATAGTGGACAATATGCTGAAACATCTTCCACGCAAAGCCCTCGTACTTTTGACAACAATTTATAATGGCATGCTGCGGCTCTGCTATTACCCAAGTTTGCCCAAATTATCATGATCTCCAAGCCCGGCAAACCTGCAACAGAAGCTAGCTCATACTGGCCAATAAGTCTTTTGCCCATCGTGTCAAAGGTATTTGAGAAACTCCTTTTAAAAAGAATTAGAAAATCAACTATCGATGCAGAGCTGATCCCAAACCATCAATTTGGTTTCCGAGAAAAGCATTCTACAATCCAGCAATGCCACAGACTAACCAATTACATCATGACATGCATGGAAGAGAAAAAGATTTGTGCTTCTGTTTTCTTAGACGTGCAGCAGGCCTTCGACAAGGTCTGACACGAGAGACTTCTGTAGAAAATAAAGAGACTTTTCTCAACTCAAATATATTTCCTGTTAAAATCATACTTATCTGAGAGATTTTTCCAAGTTAGGATAAACAGTGCTGTCTTTAACCACCAACTCTTTAGCTCATGAGTTCCACAGGACAGCGTGCTAGGTCCACTTCTCTACCTCATCTACACGGCAAATATACCAGTAACGAACAACACAGTTGTAGCGATGTTTGCAGACGATTGTGCAAGAATATGGTACCGTTCGGGTGATCTAGGCTCGAACCAGCAACCGACCAGCGCTCCCCCTTCATCCGGGTCACATGCCGGAGGACAATTGCGCCGAGTCGGTTCCACTGTGTTTTTACCACTGGATCGTAAGAGCGGACGTATTCTTTATATACTCGTAAAGGGGGCCGCCTGAGATTGCCAGTCCTCTCGGGTACGGATACTTGGACGGCTTCTTTGATGACTAATATAAAACAAACAAATCTACTAAACACGAACCTCAATATACACATAGGGTAGAAGCCAAGAGAATCGGGTCACAAGCTCTACGGAATCGGTTTTAGGTGCTTTTCAAAGGTAACTAGGTAATTAGAAGGGTGCCTGAGAATGTTTCGAGTAATGACGATACAATCCCACTAGCCCAGTCGGACACTTTCCAGCACTGCCGGAAAAGCATTTTTGAGGGTTGCTTGCCGGCGGAACTGCTCAACAGCCAACAGAGACAAGTACGGTAGAGGGAATAGGACGGAACGGTCAGGATAGGAGCGCCTTTTATCTTTCGGACTCACCATTTCATTCACTTTTTAGGTGAATCTGGAGCTCGTACTAGAAGATGTCATGAGCTGCACTTATACGACGTAGCGAACCTCCACAATTCCGTCGGGGTGTTGGTACACTGTTACTTTTTACTTGTGGATTTGATTTTTGCCGCTGTAAGTAAATATTCGACCGACCTAGTAGGATCGTATTGTGTAGAGACGCTCGCCTTGCTCGGAACATTTTTTGGCATTTTCCTAATTATCACATAACCTTGTGGGGCACCTACACTGATTCGATTCCGCCGATAAATCGATTAACCGCTTGGATCCTGCTTGGTTTGCACTCTGCTTGGCTAGTATTGACCACTTGTATATAGTTTAAGTTTCAGAGCAACAGAGCAGTCTGTTTAACTTTTAAATGTTTTATTTTGGTGTACAGTTTCCTGACAAGTCTGTTGCAGCCGATTGACCCTTGAACAACCATGTCTCCACAGTAGCTATTCGTAAACCAAATTTGACTCGCAGGGTATTCCTACCCTAGGACTGCACCGACGTAGAAGAAGCACTGCCTTACGGAAGAAGATACGCCACAAGCTCATTAGAAGTATGGGTAGACGTATTCAGGTGGTCATCAGGGCTTTCGGAGGAAAGAATTCGCGCTTGTGCGAGATTGTATGTAATTTCATCTCTTAAATACTCTCCACCCTGATATCTTCTTCAAAGGTTTTTCTCTACGGTTGCTTGGGTATAGTCTTCGTTGTAGAGAAGTTTCTATCTATCGTATTTTATTGTGCACTCTTCGGTACATACCGTGGAAACCTACTTCGATGTGTAGATTGCCTGGTATGACTTTTGCTTATTGAATTCTGCCACAACGAATTCCAAGCAGTTTTATACCCTAATTCCCTAATGTTCAAGATGATTATTATTTACCACTGATCTTGTTATGGTTCAAGTCTCGTCGAGTTTGAATCACAAATTATCTAACCGTGACCTGTATTAACCACGCAACAATAAGAAAACTAATGGAACTTTAGGATTTTTATCTACTGGATCTTTTCCATAAGCCGTACGTGAAGTTACCGCATTAATATTTAATTACTGTAACCCTTTGGTTATTTCATTTAGTCAAGATCTTTGGATTAGAAGTTGCTTGCTCGGATCATCTAGATAGCCAGACGTCAAACTCGTTGATTTGTGCATCTTGCCATAATCTCGCACTATTTAAAATAATCTGTGCGCGCACTAAATTAAATTATTTGTGAAGTGTCGGCTAGAGAGCTTAATACATTCAGGGATTAGAAAATATAACTGACAACGTAAGTTCAGACTTATTTTACAACATAAATTCCATCGTTTCCTTGGAAAATCGAACTGATTTAATTTAGTTTGTTAAATTAGCGGTAGTATTTGTTATGGTTTTTAATTTTTGTAAAATTAATCCGCAATAATTAATTCAAATCGAGATGCGTAGCGATCTCTATTAAGGAATAGGGTTGTAGAAAGTAGCTGTTTTCGCGGGGCAGTAATCTGCTTAATTTAGTTACGGGATAAGTCGCTTCTGCGCGTTGAGATCAGGGTGAGGTCGACGCGAAACAGAGGGAGTGGATTCAGGAGCTTCAGAGAGGAAAGTCCAACGCTGGTGAAAAAAGTTTTGTGCGACGTCTTTCATAAAAATTTAGCTGTTGTGGCCCATGAAGATTTTCGTTTAGTGAAGTGTCCTTAAGATACATCAGCGTAGTGCTGGATTTCATAAAGGGGCTGCCGTTAGAACTTGTTCAGTGGAATTCGTCGCCATTTTGTCCCTCCTTGCTGTGTGGATGCGGCCAGTTTACGAAGCTTCAAGTAAATAGATACGCAGTTACCCGTGTAGATAACGATTTGGATCGTACAGCTACGCAAGGTTAGTGTACACCCATTAACATCGTCGTTTTTTATACCCCCTTGTGGGTTAAAGAAACAAATGCATTTAAAACTTGTTCAGTGAAAAACAAACAAGGAAGTTTCTCATTGGCATTATTGTAAACATTTATAACAACGGTTTCTAGTATACTCATTGTGGTATTGTGTTTGGTTCATTACTTATTTTAACGAATAAAGAATCTTATAATCCAGTAATGTTCAGCGCAAGTTTGTAATGTAAATCAGTTTTAATTTTTTTTATCATAATTATTTCGCTTGGTTTTAATTTGTTTGTATGACTTAATTCATTGTCGATTTTATTTAAATGAAATTAGTATATTAAGTGCAGTCGTAAGCTGTTTGAACGGCGTCGACGGGTGCCCACGCATTTGGCGTTTCTGGGAATCCCCTCGAGCGTCACTGTCCAGAATTTTGCTGCGCAGTAAGATCGAGCACGATTATTGACGTTTACTTTATAAGGATTTTGTTTTTGTATAATCAACAGTTTGTTTTGTTTTATTTGTGTTTTTTTTGCTTGTTTTATATTATGTAACCTTTCTTTTTTTTTGATTTATTTTTCTAATAGATTTATAGTTTGAAAGATAGTTTTAATATTGTAATTGTATGCACTGGTTTGAGCAAAAATATAGAAGTCATCTAAGTATTTGATTAATTTGATCCAGTTATATTAAATTTCACTAATAAAGAATATACCGGGTGACTCAAAAACTTTGACATACTGAGTGATCCAAAGAAAATGATTTGTTGATTCAATTTGAATATTTTAAATTTAATTAAAGAAACATTTATACAGAATGAATTGAAAATACTTTTGTATAAGGCGGTTTAACGCCTTGAGTAAGCTTTTGTTTCAAAAAGTCTAAGTAAGTATTTGTAAAGTTGTTGCCAATTTAAGAGGGACTATGGTCTTTTTGAATCTTGTGATCTGGCTGAACCCATAGTGGCGCCTTCTAATAATACCGATTTTGAGCTATCTTAGTAGTAAGTAAGCATTTCGAACCTAGCCGTCTTCGACTGTTTGCTAGTCTGGGTATCAGCGACCTTAGTTCTTCGTGCCTTCTAGTCGCTGATTATAAGCCTGTGTCTTAAAGTTTAGTTTGGCACGTAACATATTGTTCAACAAAGATTTATTTTATCTTGTAAATTAGCCCGCTTATTTATGCGAACATTTGCTTTAGTTTACAGCATGATTGCAAGTAAGTTTGTTATTGTTATTTGTCACATATTATTTAACACTAAAGCAAGTTTTAATATACCAGATGTATCATTTGAGTTCACTTCTTTTACGTATAGAGAAAGCATTAGCGAGTCTCATAAATTAACTAAATGTCTATTAAATCGGTTTATGACGTATAGAGACAAATGAATATCCTTGCTGACGCCCAGTGGTTTTGACTCGTTTCCCTGCTTTATCTTTTAAGAGTAAGTTAACCACGAAATGTACCACCGAACCACCATGTTTCCGACCTGCCGAGCTAGCCATACGTTAACGATAACTTACCGCCCCAGCGTCACTAATTCCTATTTTTCCCGTAACAAGATAGCATTAATAGGGAGAATCTGCATGCCTAAGAGAAACAGTATGAAATTTTCCAAACTTGATCTTTAATCTATAAAAGGCATTTGTTTTGAAAGATGCTTTAGACAGTAGTTTTACACTAATACAAAGATTCATTGCTTCATCTTTATTTTGAATTCTAGTGTGAAAGAAAACATCTTTTGTTATCAGCGTGTTGTGTTAAGTAGAAGTTGTAAGAAGTTATTGTTCTAGCAATCAAAGACGTTACTTAATAAATAGAATTATCAGTATTAATTGTAGTTACTACCTACTACTAGTAAACCTATGTATATTACAACTGTTTATCAATGTTTATAATCTGCGAAGCAAAACAGTATTAGCTTGTTGTGGTGTTGTGGTTATTATGTACTAATTCAATTGCAATTTGAAACAGATAATTCTTGATTATTTTTTCTTAATCTCTCCAACTAATCATTAAGGTCATTATATTTGATTTATACTTTCTACCGTAAATTTAATTAATGCCTTGATTTTAATATGAACGAAAAAGAATAAAAGATCTCGAGTGGAATGACACTTTATAAGACGATTAGTAGCAAAAAAAATGATAATGATTTAATATTTATTAATTAATGTGTATATTTCTCAGCCTTACACACACAAACATCTGGAAAAATAAATAATTTATAGATTTACTCTACTATATGTCATGTTATGTATTTAATTATGCTGTGTTCCAAAAACAAGCTAGTGCAAAAGATTATCGATATATATTAGTGAATAATTTTGTAATCGATTACAGTTTGTTAATTCTTAAGTACTCTTACCGTTTACCGGTTAGGAACGTTTAGTTTCAACATATGTATGTTGTGTTTCTATAAAACTTGAGCTTCTTACATTCTTACACATTACTGATTGATTGAATTCATTGAATTACAAGTATAAATTCAATAAATAATCAGGTTGTTCGTAAAAAGAGGACTGACCAGAATTAACGGGAATTACAATTACAACATCAATTAATAAAAGTTTTGAAATTTCCACTTCGTCCCTTGAAAAGATAAAATGCAAAGGCATTCGTCTGAGACGGTAATGAAATTCTGCTTTTCAGGTGCTAAAACGTATTAATCTCCATAAACATATGCGGATATAAATTAAGTTACTAAAATAGCAAAAACTACTATAAACACCACCGTACGTATATCCTCCACTATTTTTTTGTAAGAATTCACATAACAGCCACAAAAGAACGCGTATAATAATTACTCTTAAATAGTACGTCTTTCTGTAACCAAACTATTCATGGAGTCGTTAAAAATTTACGTCATCATGAAACTCGCATAAAAGCTCCATGAATCAGAAAGGCGTGAATGAATTTCTGATTTACATTGAATACTTTTAATAAACATATAGCCAGAAAAGTTTGCGAGTTACTATTTTAGAAACTTCTTTTTTTAATTAGGTATTACATCACTTTTTTATTTGAGAATCTGTCGGCTCTTCTTTGGAGCTTCGCTGAAAACCCGAAAGATGAAGTTCAAAAGGTCAAAATTGGTAGTAAATGTTGACTGGAAAATAATTTCTAGGTTTTATTATTGCACAGGAATTTGAATTTTATTGCATTTGTATTAATGAAATCTGACACAAATAATGCCGAATAGTTTATTTAATAAATTTTATACGGAAAGATAAGTGGCACGTTGTTAGTACAAGTTTTCGCTTATTAAAAATAATAACGCGCAGGTAAGATGTTGAAATTCTCCGTCATAGTAAATATAAATTTAATTTCTATACGCGCACACAGCTTAGCAGCAATCAAATTCTTAACCATTTTGAGATTTGTCTCGGTTTTAGTTACTTGCTATTTTTATTACCAACTTAATTGTTTTCTGTTATCATTTTGTCTTTGTGTTATAAATATCACCTGCGGAACCCAGCAAAGTCACTAACAAGTCTGTCTAGTTTAGCATCTCTAAAATGAACCAAGAGATTTTATTTGCAAATTATCACAGTTGACTAGAATTTTATTATTCTTTTGTAAAACTTTTTTTAATAAGCTGTATGAAATTAATTTGAAGAGAATTTGTTCAAGGAATTTACTGACTATCCCATTTCATTTCCACGATCCTTTTCAGCATTCTCTAGTTTCAGCAAACGAGGACACTCCAGGACTAATTTGGAGGTTAATTTTAGAAGAAGCTAAGATCTTAGAATTGCTGAATTCTAGGAGATAATATTTGAAAGCTGCCTCTGCTTAACCACTAATCGTTTAACCAAGCTCTGTACAACGTTCTCCTTGTCTTCCATTAGTTTTGTTGCCTTCAGTGCCTTCATGGCCCGGTATTAGCTTTAACTCACAGGTAAATCAACTAAGGGCCTTTAAAGCTGTCTGGCTATCTTAAAAGATGTATAATTTGCCCCCTTAGACGTCGAATGAATGATATAAGTTTCACTTTGAAGCGTTTATCCAAATCAAATCTGACATTTTGTCCATAAATCTGGCCACTGATCTTACTTGAATCTTTTTTAAATAGAAATTAGCTTTTTTGGTTCTGATATTTTACTTAACTCTAGGACGCTTATTTGTAGGTGCAGGGAGATCACATTATATCAGTTGAGCAAGTACGCATAGCACTGTGATGCTAAGACAAACTAGTCTCTGCACATCCAGTAGCACATCTTGTGCTTGCCACCATACACCAACAAAGTGTAGGTAACCATTGCTAGGTAAGTCTACTGTATGTCAATAACGTCTTCTTTGGTAATTCTCTTAATGTAGAGATTCCAGTTGAACTTGACTATTTATGCATTTATAACTGCATACTATATTTAGAAAATGCAGTTTGGTAAAATGACCATTTGATCACACTGCCTTTTTAAGATTTGCGTTTATTATTGCTAAACATGTTTATCGTAGAGATAAATAGCAAAAGCAACAAAAAAAATAATTTGATTGAGGAAACAAACTTTAAAGTCTATATCAGAGTTAAAAATCGGGATTTATAGTTGAAATTCAAGCTTACAAGTATAACACATAAGTTCATGAAGCTTCGCAGGATGAGTATATGGTGGTTAGGGAAAGGCCCTAGCAAATCGCTAGTTACAGCAGCTTGTTCAGAAGGGAGATGTAAAATAAACTAGGGAATACGCGTTCTGTAGCAGCTCAACAACACATTTCTGTCTGCCCACTTTGCAACCAGAATCTTCTGCTGAGTCTGAGCATGGCCTGTTCATTGCCGGTGTTGAACGCGACAGAATGCTAGCCGCTGGTAAGTTGCTGAGGAGATAACAAGATCAAGAAGTGAAAAACACGCAGATATAAAAACCCAATGTTGACTCGTTCTGCTAGCTTATTACCTGAAAACAGAAAGCTACTCGCAGTAAAGAGAAGGGTAAACGCATAATATGGAACTAGACTAGAAAGCAGAGTTTCACCAAGCATTCTTTAAAGTACACCCCAAATTCAACCTAACAGGACAGAGCTTGGCATATAAGAAGGATATCATCATACCTCACTGAAACAGAAATATTTACTGTAAGAACAAAGGTTAGATATAAGTGTGTTGTGAGAAACACAAGGTGAACAAGACCTACAAAATCTAAATAATACGGAGGTAAATGATCTATCCGGAAATAACTCAGACGCAGGAGAAGGGAACTAATTAGCACTATAAGATGTTAAGAACAAATAGATTTACTGAATAGACTGAGGTTGCCTAAACTAAAAGAAGAACAATCTACAAAAAACACGTAGAAGTAGTAAACAGTGCTTTACAAAGAAATTTGATGCCATTGGGCGATCTTAGAGAAATCCATACTCTGCTGCAGTTATAGTGCTAAGTAGAGTTTACACATTAGCAAGTTAAGTTAGTGTCGATGCCCAAGAAACAAAAAGAAAAGAAGAACGTGGCAAAGAAAATTCCAAACAAATATTGACCAACTACGGAGAAAAGCAGTTGTCAAATAGGAAAGAAAGTCAAAGAAATGTGTAACTTGGAAAAGATAACTCCTGGTAGTGAACAAGCTCGCAAAGAATTGAACTTAGAAATATCCTAAGACAAAACACTATAGCTAAAAGAGCACAGTTGAGACATTATAACCCAATCACCAAATAAAAACATCAAAATTACGAGTTGGTCTACAAAAGTTAAAACAAAGCTACAAGCACCATAGATAAAACACTTAACTTGCTTGACTTAGTATCCAGCATCAGCCTCTTCACCTCACTCTATGTCTTTCCCATCTTTGCTGCCTCTTGCTCAACTGTCCTCTTCCAAGTCTACCTTGCTTTCTTGCCCCTTGGGAGTTCCAGTTTAACGCCCCATCTGGCTCCCTCAATGTATGGCCTAACCAGCCCCATTTCCTCTTCTGAATTTCGAGGCTAACGGATTTTTGGCTAATGATGGTTCAGAGCTCTTCATTTCCTATTGTATCTTATCTTATTATTATTATTATTATTAATAATATTATTGTTATTTTATCTTACTCCTACAATACGCCGTAAGCTCTTGTTTACAAAGACCTGGAGTTATTTCGGCAGTCAGCTTCCACGTTACACACCCATATAATAACACGGACTTGATGTTGATGTTAAAAATGTGCAACTTAGTTTTTGCGATAAATTCCTGTTCTGCCATATTTGGTAGAGCTGTGGAAAAGCACCAAATGCCGCCACATTAATCCTTATCTCCTTCATTTTGTTTACATTAATACGCAGGCGTACAGTCCCTGCCTCTCTTTGTAGTGCTTCCAACTTATGATACATGTCCCGTTGCCTCTGTGCCAGGAGACAGATATTGTTCGCATAATCAAGGTTCTCTAGCCTCCCCCTTAGACCTCATTGTAGTCGTCTTTTTCTGCCACCCGTCACCCTCCGCATAACATTATCAAGGATGATCAGAAGAAGGGTTGGAGAGAGAGTGCAGCCTTGCCGGAACCTATAGGTTACAGGGATAGACTCGAAGAGCATCCCTTCGTGAAGTACTTGGCATTTAAATCCATTATATAGCACAGGCTTATAATTATTCTAGGGATGCCGTATGACTTCAGAGTGCTCAACATAACCCTCCTGTTAACCGAATCAAACGCTTTCTTAAAGTCAATAAATGCAAGGTAGATATACTCTGCCACTCATAGCTCTGCTCTATAAATCCTTAAGGTGTTAATCAAGTCGATGCAGCTTCGATATCTTTGAAAACCAGCCTGTTCCATTTTAAATTGTCTCTCAATACTTGCCTTTATCCGCTCGAGAATTATTCTTGACAAGTACGGGTAAGAGTGTTATCCCCCTCCAGTTATCACATTTCATAGTATTTCCTTTTTTTGGGGAGTTTAACAATAACTTCTTGCTTCCAATCCAAGAGAATCAGCTCTTGATCCCAGATTTATTCTAATAGTATCTGCAGAATTCTGACGGTCAAATCCAAGTCTGCCTTGAATAATTCGGAGCTTACATATACTACCATTTCCTGGAGCTTTACCGTTTTTTAGCTGTCTTTGCTTACCGTATTTCAGCTAAAGAATGACAGTGAGTTCCTATATCCAGGCTTCAGGTCGTTCCCCTTGAGTTCTGTTCATCTTCTTCTTCTTCCATTTCCATTTCTTTTGTCTTCATTTCTGTTGCTCCGACCGTATTGAACACTTCCGGAAAATGCTCCTCCTATCTTTTCAACTGCTCCTCTTGAGATGTCAGAAGCATACTATCTTTATTCCTGATAGGCCGGTTTTGGCTGAAGCCTATCTTCGATAGGATCGTGGTGATCTTATAAAGTTCGATTACATTCCTTCAACTTACTACCTCTTTCGCTAGCCCCGGCTGTTCATCTACCCACTTTTTCGTATGTTTCCTTACATTTTTCTTTACTCTTTTGTCTGTGGTCGTGTACTCCTCTTGTGCCCTTACTTTTTGATGTCTCGTTCTGCTAGCGTTTAACGCTCCTTTTGCCACTTTCCTCAACTCCATCTCCTTCCAGGTATCTTCGGAAAACCACTTCCTTCTAAGAGGATTTTCAAACCCCAAGACTGTCTCACCCGCTTCAACGTATATGTATTAAGTGGTGATTACTAGCTGCATCAGTTCCG
Organism: Ignelater luminosus; assembly: GCA_011009095.1. Lineage (NCBI taxonomy): Eukaryota > Metazoa > Arthropoda > Insecta > Coleoptera > Elateridae > Ignelater > Ignelater luminosus. The sequence goes on from VTPC01001030.1 coordinate 22,664, forward strand.
CTTTTGTTCCTTACATCCCGTGAGGACTTAAACTTCCTGCTGATACACATGTTGAATATTTATGGCACATTGTATGTGAAAACACAGTCCCACCTATTAATCAATTGTGAATAACACACAAAGTTACAAGTCTCTCTCCGTTGTTGTTCATTTCACCAACGGCATGCTGTCCCATCACGTGTTCTGGTCCACTGTTTTCCAATCCAACTTTAGCATTGAGGTTTCCCATTAAAATAATTTATTTCTCTACACCACGACTGCAAAATACCACCTAGCACTCGCAGTAAGCCATCTAATCAGGCCCGTGTACGCCACCGTTGACTACAAGTAGTTCCTTTGGTGCCGCACTAGAAGGTGATCCCCGCTGCCGGCACCTCATCCTACCAGGCCTGCTCTCAGGCCTGATAGAAGCCCTGTCTCTCTCACCGTCTTTCTTCTTTATTTTTTTTTATTGTTTTATCTAATTTAAAATAGAAAGCACTTTTTTTTATCTTCCTTAGATAGTTCCATTGGCGCTTAACATTATATCACAGTGACATTCCTTATTTTTGTTTTAAAACGCATTGTGATTATCCTTTCGGACACTGGTTCCCAGGCTAGTAGGCTCCTCTTAGCTTGTTTCGACTAAAGTATTCTCACTCCGTCTCTACACCGTGCCCCATCATCAGTGTTTCCCTAAACTCCGGCCACTTCACTTTGCTCAAACCCAATTTAATTTCTTTTTCAATCACTTTAAGCTTCTTGGTTTCACTTAACGTTTAGATATATTCCAACGGCCAATCCTTGTTCTCCTTTACGCGCCAAAGGTCTGTGCCGATTGTTCCGTCCGGATTTTTTCTGTTTCGGTTTCTGTAATATGGTGGTGGTTTGTCTTCACCACGACTGCAAAGTACCACCTACCACTCGCAGTAAGTCATCTAATCAGGCCTGTATACGCCACCGTTGACTACAAGTAGTTCCTCTGGTGCCGCACTAGAAAGTGAGCCCCGCTGCCAGCACCCCATCCTACCAGGCCTACTCTCAGGCCTGATAGAATCCCCGTCTCTCTCTCTCTCTCTCTCTCTCTCTTGATTGGTTATCACAACTTTGGAGTGGATTACTCGGCTTAACAGGGTCTACCTCGGGTAGGTAAAAGCGGAGTTAAGGTGTAGAGGCTGAAGAGTCTAGCTTGGTTAGACTCTGTAATCGCATATCACCCACTTAGACACTATAGATAAGACAGGTACAAGAGAAAGCTAGAACAATACCAGTGACGAATATAATCAGTGGGAAAAGCTATATGAGAACAGCAATTTCTGAACCATTGGTCAGAGCCTTTACTGAGATAGTTTTGAAACCTACAATTCCCCCATAATACTTTCCAATAGGTTGAGCTTACCTTATATTTAGAAAAAGTGACTCAGAAGACCCCAAGACTATTGCCCTATAGCGTGCCTTTTGGTAATCTATAAATTGCTTGCATCGCTACTATAAACATTGTTTCAAGGACCTTATAGTGGACGCAATTATTTCAAATACAGGAAAAACAAGGAATAGGCAAGTTTCAAGAACAAAAATAAAGTCAAAAGATCGTTAATAAGATCACACATCTTTTATATATGAATGATCTAAAATTCTAAAGTTCTCTAATTAACACTACAGAAATATTCAGCAGCGGCATAGAAATGAATTTTGGTTTGGAGAAGCACTATTATAAGGACGGAAAGGAGTATGCTCACTGCTCACTGCTCAACTATGACGAGGAAGCTTTAATGGATATCCAAACTATTTCCATAAATCAAATATGTGAATATCTACGATTCCAGCAAGCTGGTGGAACAAACCATATTATCCTTAAGTGAAAACTAATCAGCAAATGTAAAAGCAGATTTGCTAAACTCTTTAATGGAAAAGTATCATCGAAAGACCTACTGTCTACTGTAAATACGTAGGTGGTCCCCGTCTTGTTTTACCCTTTCGGAGTTGTTAAGTGATTTGATGCCGATATAAATGCACTGGATAGACTTACAAAGAAACCTTTTTTGTAAATTTCGTATTTTAGACTATAAATGTTCTACCCACAGATTGTATCTACTCAAATCGAAAAGAAGCAGAGGTAAGGCAACTGTTCATCAAATTCTTTATCCTTTCAAATAAATCTATTTCTCCACTTTTAATTAATTCAGCCGTAATGTTTTCTGGTCCAGGGGCTTTTCCTCCTTTCATTTCCCCAATGTTTTGTCATAGTTCGTCTCTTTTTTTCCTGTATTAGTTCAGTCACTTTGTTTGATACACCACGAACATTCCAACAACCTATTTTCATTGCCAAACGTTGTCTTAATTTACTTCCATCCAAATTCAGAGGCTGGTTATTGATCTTTTTAGCAATAATAAATCTTCTACAGGTGGTGAGCTGCTAACCCATCGCCCTAACCCCCATACTTGGAGGTCCAAGGTTTTCTGTTGGAGTGTGCTTCCCTTAGTCGAAAGGTTCCAGTTTTAAGGCGCCGGAAATTTGCCTTTTACCCTTTCCCGTTTGCTACAGTCTATTACAACTACAGTCAGGTGGCACGTCTTTTTCATGTTACCAATTTGTGTAAGTAGAAAGCAAAGGGACCTTGAGAGTATTTCCTTCATCACTGGGAGCATCTAGTCGAGCTCTAGGTGAAGATACCACGCAACAAGAATCACCAAACGACAACGAATTATGAGGTGGAAAGAAAAAATGCTTTATGGCAGATACGCACGTAGATCAAGTAGACAAAGTTGAATGTTCACTATGAATGAAAAAAAGGCGACTTCTATTCCGAAACAGAGGACTTTATCGTATCTATCCAGAATAGAAACAAAAAACTTTCAAAAGCATATTAGCAATGCCGATGTCGACAACGAATGCCAAAGATATAGCCTGGAAAGGCTGTAGAACTGATAATTTATAGTATTCAGAATTCAGGCTGTATTGAATTATTATTTAGGTGTACGAATACACGAAGTTTTCCTTTACACAACCAACAAAACCGGCTACCATGCATTAATGTTTTACCAAGTACACCGAAAGCTTACACCGAAAAAAAAGGTTCCGCAGTGGCGTCCTTTGTCGCGTCTAGAAGATCGCCTCCTGGGTCTTCGTCCTCCTCGATGATACCTACCCGGGGCTACTGGAAGATACAATTGTCAACCAGGTCAAGGTAAACTACATAGCCAAGCTGAACCATGCATCCCCAAGCACAAGCACATAGTCAGCTAGTTCAGTAAACGTTTGTTGCCAAAATCTAAACGTCTGTGTGTTATATGGGACACTGTTCTCGGAGGGATAAGTACAGCCCGGGATAAATAAAAATAATATGTTAAAAACACATGCCTTAGTTATATTAGGGGATTATAATTCATATACTTTAAGTTGGTAGGGACTGGTCTCCCTAGTGACAACCTTCACGATGGGCGTGGAAGTAGAGGAAAGTGTCAACATGTAAAACGTTGATAATCGTTCATGAACATTTTCAAGATCAATAATATTGACGTATATTGTTTTTGTAGTTTGTGCATGAATTGAATAATAAAACTAGTAGTGATAATAAATATAATAAAGAATCGGAAAAGCCATAAGCATGTAGTTTCTTTAATCTTCTTTTCGTTTTCAAATTTTATTCTTCCAGTTATCAAGTTTTTCCCGAAATGATGACCTGCTTGTAGACTTGATTTTCCAATTAGTGATACTCAAACTTTTTTCAGACTTTTAATGTACAGATGTAGATTATTTGAAACAATTCAAAACATAAACAACTAAGATTTGTAACTGCCTAAAAGACCTAGAATTCTTAAATTATTAAAATATCCTATTGCTGGGAAAATAAATGTTAAACGATAAATCAATAAATTCAAAAATGTTAAAATTTAAAATTTAACAATTTCCAACGTTAACAATTCTCTTGTACTTGCTAATCTTTGTTAGAAATATTTTTTGTGAAAATTATTTTTTTTAATTTTAACTATTTAAACTACATTGACTTTAAAAAACCAGAGCTAATTTAAAAAAACAGTTCTGGTTTCGAAATTTCAAATAATATTCCAATCCATAATTAACAATTCTTTAACATCAGGTGATACAGTTAAAAAATGTAATTAAATAGCGCAACTGAAGAATTTACAGATTTTGCATTATTTGCGTCAAGCAAGTTGACGCTTGGACTTTAACCGGATATACCTACTATTTCCACGTATAATTTACTGATGTATAACTTTTTTCTTTTCATTTCTAGGAGGTTGGTTTAATTACAGTCATGTATTCCTTCCTATAGTGTTCGTTACATAATTTTTTTCAAATTTTGCCTTTTTCTACAATATCACAAGAACTTATATTCCATTCGGTATATTAATCGGTTTTGTTTTATTTATCACTAATGTACTTTATGACCATAGTAATTTCACTTTTAATGTTTTCCGTACTTATTTAATTAGTTAACATTTTCACTTTCCCATTCTTTGTGTTGTTCTTCCCCACTTATCTCAATTTTTGTGTTTCCTTATCAGGCGTCTCATCATTACACCATGTCGCAATTTTATTAAAAACAATAAAACTTTAGAAAATATTGACAATTTCCAATTTTGGAGATTTCAAAAAACGCCATTCATGTTCTCAAAATGGAAAATGTGTGCTGTTGGAGTTTTATTTTTCATTGAAGTAATCGAGTTTTGCTTGTCGGTTGCGGAGCGTAGACAGTTAACGTACCAGAAAAAAAAAGAAAGAAAAGCTAAAGGATGCATTAAAAAAGTCTCAGAGAAAATTAAAGGAAGAAGAAAATATAAAGATATAGTAAAGAAAAAAGAAGCCAACTATTTAATAATACACCTATGAATGAGAAAAGACTGAAAACTAACGTATAATAAAGAAAAAAAGATAGAGAGAAAAGACTCACAAAACTATTGGAAACTCTCTTCAGCGCCAATATTTGTATGAGTCTTTCAGATCTTCGTATATTATGTGATTAAGACGATGAAAGTAACTTTCTAGTTTATACTCCTCATCTCGCATCATGTTTTTGTTATACTACCATTGGTAATGGCGTTTAAAGTATAGAATGTCCCAGCGGCAGCTCTTAGCTTCTTTCTCCGAGTACGGCAGCGTGCGGAAATTATTAATACAATTAGTTTCAGTTACTTAGATTAATTACGATACAAAACGTATCTAACACCGGATGAATTAAACTGAAATATTGAATACTCCTCATGAAATTAAAATTAAATATCTAACGGCTGATAATAACGTAACTTTGTTGCAATCTGTGTACCGTGTGTCTGGTCTGGTCGGTCCGGAAGCAAACGTCAAAAAAACAGTATCAGATCTGTTTCGTTGTTGTTTTTCTTCCAACTAGCGATATTCCCCATTAGTCATTCTGTGAATTAAGAATACCAGCTCTAAGTCCATCTCGTGAGTGATCATCCTGGAAGTCTTCTCTCTCTTGGCCGTTCATTCATACAAATTTTACCTCATCTGTTCTCGTTCACTCTTTCAGTGTGTGCTTTTAATTTTCTCTTTCGGATTTTGTCCAGGGAGAAAGAAGCAGCGGATATCTTCATTATGAAATCGACTGTAGATGGTTCTCAACTTCCAGCTTAAGCCCGAGCTCCGACCGTTCCTATTATCTGGCAAACAACTAAATGTCCAGTCGTTACATTGGTGGTGAGAGAAAGACCAGTAGAGACACAGCTGCGGACGATTCGCGCTTCACGAGCTACCACCCAGGCAGCAGAGAATCGTGAAGACGTATCCTTTCCAAAGTTTTGAAGATACCCCAGTTACCATTGGCTTTGAGACTGTCTGTGCTTCGCGACCAAAGAAGCGATTAAGCGACCGTGGGGAATCTGAATCTTCAATCGCTCGTATCAACTAATCGGACACATACTCTAGGTACATCTCGCGTCCTCGCCTTAGTCGACTTTGGGATACCTGCAGCTTCATACGTACCGAGACCGTCGATGCCCGATGTAAGTCCACCTAGCCTCCAACCAAGCTACCATGAACGACATGAACGTGTTAGAACAAGCCACCTTCACTGTTGTTTGTTGGAGAGGGATTCCAGGAAGCTTTCCTTGTTGCGACTAACATTTCCAAAGTCGTGGTTCTGGGAATCATCAGGTTACGATCGACGTCACGCGGTGTTGTCTCCATGCCAGTGTTGTTCAGCGTGTCATCACTTAAAGGTGACACAAAATTCAATTACAAGAATTATTGGCACAGTTTCCGGACGTTTTACTTTACACTCTATTCAGCTGACAACCGATGAACCCGTGCAACAGAGGCCGTACCGCTACTCAGATGAGAAATTCCGAATTGACGAGATGTTAGCCAACAGTGTCATCGAGCCTTCCACGTCGCCTTATTCGTTGCCGATCGTTATCGTAACCAAGAAGAGTAAAGAACATAAATTTTGGATAGACTACCGTCGCCTACTACTGACGCCTGATGAGAGTTCCTTCCTAGCGAATATTGCGTATGTCCTCCGTTGATTGGGAGATGCAAAAGTGCTAGACCGGATACTAACAAATACCTATTGAAGCCTCCTCACTTCAGTATACGGCACTTGCTAAGCCCGACGGTGCTATGTATCAACTCAAAGTGATGCCATTCGGGCTAAAGAAGGCACCAAAAACCTTTTAGCGATTAGTGACCCACGAAGTCTTGATTGGATACCTAAATGATATCATCATCTTTTCACCGGACCACTACAGCCATCTTCGATACCTGGCCCTGATCATGGAGAGATTACGACCATATGTGTTAAAATGAGGCCTTAGCAAATGTATCTTGGAAGTCGACCGTCTTGAGTATCTAGGATATTACGTCTCTGCTAAAGTCAACTGTCCACAGAAGAAAGCCGCCCATGTACCTACTACCTGAAAGCAGCTGTGGTTCTTCATCTGTCTGTGCAACGGGCTGCAATATTAAATCCTGAGGTATGCGGATATTGTCGCCTCACTCACTGATCTTGTCGATGGTTAACGAAGGTGGAGCTGAACGCTTGAAGCCAACGCACTGCGTTCATCGCTATGAAAGAAGCCATTTCGTAACCACTGTTCCTGAACCGACTATTTTCGCGCCTACCGTTCGTGCTCCAAGCTGATTCCAGCTCGGTCGGCATGGGAAGTATCAAGTGGAAGACAACCGGGAGAAGCGAATCGTAGCGTAAAATATCATTCAAATGGACACGAATTTTTGGCCGTGGTATAGGCGATCAAGAGGTATCGCCATTATTTGGAGAACCGACCGTTTAAATTGAGAACTGACAAGACAAATGTAATGTTTCTGTGATGGTAGCTCCACGAGAAATTTAACGAACCCCTATTACGGAAGTCTGGCAAAGACATGGCCACGCTCCCAGACATGGAATGAGCCTTGACCCTGATGTCCCAACGTTTGTCTGATAGTGTTTTGCCAGCCCATGCCGTTTATATCATCAACCGCGCCATCATCCCCAACGAAGTAATGAAGCCCAGCAGCGACATCCCGCACTCGCCCAACTGATGGCAACAAGTGGAAGATCCACAACAAGAGGCTGATCTCCAGTCTCCTATAGAATATTCCGATTAATCATCCCTAGGACCGAAGCAACCATCCGGGTGGTCTGTAAACGCTATTCTTAGTCCAATATGATCAAGGACGTGCGCAGATACCTCTTTTGAACCTGAATCAAGACACGCTATCCAGGCCCACGGCCGTTACGTGCCAGATCGCCCACGGTTCCTTGGAACATGTTTCGGTGGACGTCATGGATTCGTACCCCGATATTCCGGCAGGCAGCCAATTCATACTTGTCGCCAGCGATTTGTTTACAAAATGGGCGAAAGCTGTGGTCACGCCTTTGGTCGATAGAAATCAAGTCGAGGTATCTCTAGAAAATCAACTGTTTTCGGAATTTGGCTTTCCATGGGTAATCACTGACAATGGGCCTCAATTCACTAGCTGCATTTGGGTAAATCCCGTGGAAAAGGCGAAACGAGGAAATAAAGAAGTATTTGTTCATAGTACCGTTCTCACTAAGGTCCAGTAAGAACGCTGCTACTGGAGCCATGCCCGCCGTGCTAATGTTGGATCATGAACTGGCCAGACCTGGCGATCATAATCTGTCACGAGAAGCCAGAGAGATTATGGAGTCGATTGTAAAGGACGTCTCGCCGTTCTTGCCTTTAACAGTGAAACTATGACGGCATTAAATTCCCTTTTGCCTAGAAAGCGTTTCGCCGTCGGTTGACAAGTCGTACTGGTCCGGTCACCCGCCACTGGTCCAGGCCTTTGAGTCTTCAGGGAAGGGCTCGTAGAAGATTGTTCTTAGTATGTCCTCTTCCTAAGGTACACCACAACCGTCTTCATTCAGCACCAGTAGTATCACCACAAATAGAAGAACAAGATCAGTGATACACTTATAGATAATCTTTGTGTTTTATGTTTACGTTTAGACTTTCTTATATTTGCAAAAGTTTATAAATATCATCTTGGTGTAACTAAACATGTAAAACTGTTGTATTTCATTTTCTAAATAAAGAAAAATGAAAAGCCGCGAAATGAAACGTTCTACGTTAACACTCAGTCTGCGTATGTATTTTTATCCAACCATCATAATATCATCTTTGACTTACCAGCAGGGCCAGTGATGACGGTGACACCATGATGGGTCAAAAGGTTTCATAGGTAAGAATGAGAGTGAGCTTGTAGGATTTTGAAACGTTGCCTACAGAATGGACAAAAGGAAGCTTCGCTGCCGGACGAGTCGCAACATCGTTTAGTTTCTTGGATTCAATAAAAATATACTTCAAAAATGTGTTGTAGCAGGGTTCAAGGCAAAACAGGGTTTTGGAGACAAAAAGAAATTGTGCCCAGAGAGAGGTATTGTCGTCGAATTAAATCAAGATGATGGATTTGGTTGGGGAATGTGGAACATTATGATAATAGTAAATAAACATTAGCAAAGCTAAGATGGAGCTTTTTAATATATGGGAACGTGCTGTTTTGTACTAGTACGGGAATAACTTCTGGAACTTCGTTTAATTACGTGTTTGAATTCTCTAGAAAGAACTAGAAGATTATGTTCTACCGCAATATTTTATGCAGCAGCAGTTAGGCGTATGTTTAATTTATCTGAGGTGACGTGATCGGTGACGTTAACAATTACATTTGTAACATTAACATCCTGGATGAGTTACGGTGCCTTGAAGTTTTCCCAGATAAATTCTTTTGAAATTTGAATAGCTTATTTTTGGAAAATGCTAACCTTGTTTTAAATTAATCTTCTTTGAGCAGAAAAATGACTAGACGCTTTAATAAACTTTTGTTTACCTCCTCCCTTACACTTACTAAACTGCGGAAATAAGAATTTGATTCCTTACTTCCAAACAATTTTTTAAATGTGAAGATTAATCTTCGTTAATGCTTACTAGGTGCTGTTTGCATTATATTACTTACTTGATTGGATCGAGCTAACATGTTTTATTAAAGGCTTGATTAAAAATCAAAGCTAACAAATCTTTGTGGCTAAGCCTCTGGAATGCAATAAAATAATTTCCCTGTTATACTGGACAAATTATACCTGTTACTAATTCTGTAAACGTTGCGTAAAAGTTCCTGGCATCGTATATCGCAAAACGGAATTCAATAATAAAATAATATTAAAGGAAGTTTGCATATCGTTTACTGTTTTACTATTAATATCCTTGCAGGATTATCTGTCTCCACTGATAAGTTACAATCTTTTTTTAAACTATTCTAAAATAGTTTTTTCTTGTAATTTCTGTGGATATGATAATTTAAAAATCCACTGGAAAAAGGTTTCCGGTTTGAAATTTTCTATTTTAATTTAAAAAGAGTGAAAGTAATCTTGAAAGTAATAAATCAATTCATTTAGTATTTACTTTGAATGATAAAAATTCATTTATAATCCTATAAAATATTTAGATGTTAGGATGTTAATTACATTCTAAGTTTAAACATTAAAGATAAACCCGCATTAATACAATGATTTTCACCATACCTTTCTAAAAATCACAAACTTATAGTTTATCTAACGATTTAGCATAAATATTACCTTTAATCAAACTACCTCAGCACAATAAAATTCACGGAACAGATTTCTTTGCATTGTTTATGAATATTTGTTTTTATTACTGCCGATAAGATAACAAACAGCTGACAGTTAGCTATTCATAAGCATTTCCGCGCCGAAAGTTCTTATATCCTCCACCGCGATGCAGCTTTTGTATTGTAACATTATTGGAATTTAAACAATGGCTTTTTTTTGTGGGCTGGGATGTTTTTAGCATTTAACCCAATTAATATCGATACATATTATCGCAATCTTAGTTAAATATAAATTTGATATAAATGCACCACATGTGGGTGGTGTCCATTGTGAACCAAACAAGCCAAGCCGCAGTGGGGGCACACAAGACCACGGCGTCTGCCGGTGAGATTTCTTAAGCTCAGGCAGTCTGCGGTCGCAACTCGTTGGGTTGTCAAGAACACCATGCTCTTGTTGGCACTAGGAGGTGCAACATTAACACCACGAGACCTTTCGATCACAACGTGTCTTATTAGAGTGTCTAAATTCACAACAAATATTATCACAATACGATCTGTAAGTTCCACGACGTCCTGCACCACCAAAAGTTAGTATCCTGTGTAAAAACGGATTTATTTTCGTTTTTCTCATGTAAATTTGCTTACTAACGGTTTTATTAGCAAAGACTTAATTTGAAAAGTTGCGTACCTGGTAATATAAATCGCGTGAATTCATATAACATGAACTTGCAAATTATTCCCGGAAGTAAGTAGGGTGATTTGTTTTTATTTCTGAAAGTTTACTGACGAAAAACGTTTTCGGAAATACGTACAAACCGAGAAGTGTTACTGATAAATTTGTAATTCTAACCGATTCATGGTGTTCAATCAAACAGTGCTGTTGATAATCTAGGCGCCGCGCCGCGCTTTGCTTTTATGACTAACAATTATTGAATAATATCATTGTGTAATACAGTAACTGGTATCATCGTACTCATCATGTTTGAACTATTACTGGTAAAAAATCAACACTCAAAACGTATCGGATTTAAATTGTTTGCGATGAAATTCGTGTAATAATTAGGTGAGTGTGATTTTCAATTACAAATCCGAAGTGAAGTGTTGTGAAACTTGTTAAAAATAAGAAGGAAGCGTCACGGCGCTGCACTGCTGCATCTGTGATTTGTTTTTCGCTTATTTACATCTGCACCGAGACACCCTCGCAGTGGTGAGTTAAACAAGATGTATTTATCTCTGCTTTCGTCTCATTGTAAATATCTTAATTAGATCTCCAATTGTTTACAAACTTTTATAAACTATCGCGGCGATTGTAAAATCATTAACTGCAGTTCATCGCAGAATGTTTTCCTAACTTCTTTTATAAATAGATATTTGAAAAAAAGTGTTTTGACTTTCTTTTGAATAACAACAGTGGAGATTTAATTAAGTCGAATTTATCAGAATCTTTGATAAAATACCGTCTGAATGCTTTTATACTTGGAAACTTTTCCATAAAACTTTACTACCCGCAGTAAATGGCAAAACGCAAACCGTTTATGCCTCTATCAGATCATAATAATGCAAATTTAGCTTCGCGGTGATGAACCGGCAAAACAGTTGAGTTTATAGTTTTAGTTAAATAAGAACTTTAGAAGTAACTTGTTGACAATGTTAAGATGTTGTTAGTATATTTGTAAATCGCACAAACGGTGGGAAATTTTCCAATAAGGATTGCTGAAAGAAAGTAGTTTTCTGCAGCAATTTTATTTTTATAGCTGTTTGTGTTCGTGTTGGTAAAATTTGTTTAATTGTTTGTATTAATTGATTTTCATTGTATTATTGTACTATTTCTGTCAAGGTATACAAGAAATTGAAAGTAAAAACTTGAACTACTGGAAATTTATTGTTTTCTCATACTTGCGCTTTTGCTGTTACTGTAGGTTATTAGGTCAGTATTATAAAATATGGTAACACTATAAGAGAATTACAACTACATATTATTTGTTAAGAGCACTACAAAGTTACTTTCAAGTTATTCCTTAGATATTACTATTATTACAAGTTTTCATTCCTTATTATCATGATTTATAGTCAAATTTGAGTTAAACGGAACATCTTGAATCTTGCATTTGGTTATGCTTAAAAAGATCAAGTCCACGTTATTGGTGAAAAACTCCAGTTTATTGCACCTAGGGACCGGACCCTAGGGTTAATTTCAATTAGGTACTACATGGACACCATGTGCATTCTATTATTCAAAAATTCTATTACAAAACAACCCAAAGAACTTATCGACTATTTAAAAATTTATTATGTTTAACAAAGATTCGAAATGGTGACAAATGTTTTATTATTTTATAGTAGGAATGTGCTAAAAATCATTTTGACGTTTGTACGGTTTTTTTGTAAAATAAAATTATTTGATTGGAGCTATTTTACGATGTTGACACAGAACGCATTTGATAATATTTTGAACAAGCCTGTTATTTATTTGCTTTTTTGTTTCGTGTTGTTTACCTTATGATGTCAAAATGTAATAGAAAATTAATGTTATTAATACTTGTTTTGCTGTTTAAAATTGAATTCATATGATGCAATTCAGACCCTTTTGCAGTCATGTGATTTTTGTCAAAGAAATGCCCTTAAAATCCCCTTGTAATCTGTGAATTTAAAATACGCAATAAATCTACAACAAATCAGAGATATTCCTTGTTTTTGTATTCATAATAAAATGTACGGATAGCACCCGTTCAGGCTTTGCTGTTGATGGCCGGGCCTGTCCTTGTAATAAGTAATAACCAAGTGCAAATATAAAATAATACACAAGCTCCGAGCCGGCAGGAGGATGCAAAACTGTTCTTATTTAAGACCTTTCGTAGTTGTCCCTAGTTGCATTTCTTGCCTTGTTTTTCCACTTTTTTATGTTCATCTTTTCTAGATCTTTTCTTTAACTATTGTCATCTATTTCCTCTTTGGTCTTCCTTTCCTTTCTTTTCTGGAAACCACACCTTTTAGCACTTTCAGTACAGTTCTGTTATCTGGTATTCTAACATATTCCAATCATCTAATTTTTTGGGCTTTTACAATCTCAGTTATTGCGGGACTATCACTCTTTGTCATTCCTTCTCTTTCACTGATTATTCACCAGTTTTCTTCTTCCGCATATCCGCCGAAGAATTTCCTGCTTCGATTTCTTTAGTTTCTTCCGATTTGTTTAGTGTCCATAACTCGCATATATATGACTGATATAATCTCATTTTGATTTTCCGCTTGGACTTGAACTTAAAAATTTTCATTAGGAATTCTGCGCTTTTATTTGGTCTATTTAGCCTGCCAACTGTTTCATTTTTCCCATCACTTTTATTATTAATATTGCATCCTAGATATACAAAATTATCGGTATCTGTTTTTTCATCTACTTACTAGACTTGTTAAATACTTTTAGTGGTTCTTCTGCTTCTTCATTTCTGCATTTCATAACCATATATGTAATCTGTGCAATAAATACGCAAACTGAGGTCATAAAAACTTTATTTTACAAAATTTAGGGTACTTCAATCTTATTTCCTTTAAAAAATACACCCCATTTGTAGCAATACACTTGTCCCGTCTCCGTTTCCATTGTTCAAAACATCACTGGAAGTCCTCAGAAGTCAGGCTCTTCAGCTGACTTGTCGCTTCACGTTTTATCGTCTCCACGTTGTCCCAATTCCCGCCCCCGCATGATTTTTGCGTTTTGGAAACAAAAGGGTGATCTAACATGATCATCGAATTATAGGCCAGAAACTCGCGGACAATCACTGCTGAATGTGCAGGCGCATTCTCGTGATGCAGTAACCATCCATCACCATCACACTAATTTGGTCGCACACGATCACTCAAGCACTTGAGAACCCCTCCTCGTAGAAGGCAGCATACACGGTTTCTCCTTCAGAAAGACGTTCATCGTGGACAACACCATGAATGTCAAAAAACGAGCAGCATGACATTGACTTTTGATTGGCTTTTTGCGATATTTTTTTCGTTTGTGGTTTATCTTTTGCTTTGCATTCCTTGCTCTATGTTTTTCCAGTCGGTGCAGCATTCAATCCTTCTCAGCTTTTGGTCAGATGTCAGCAACTTTGGGACAATTTTTGCACACAAATTTTTCAATCTCAAATGTTTCGTTAAAATCGTGTGCATGGACGATTTTTCCAAATCCAGTTCATCAGCAACCATTCGGACAGTGAATCGGCAATCGAATAGCACAAAAGACCGCACACATTCGATGTTTTGAAGAGAGCTGTTTTCTTTAGTGTGTTGGCTCCATAAACAGCCCTCAACATTTCATGAATTTCCTGAGAGTTTTTCCAAGTTTTGTCAAAATTTACGCAGTGGGCATGGCCATGCATCACCTCAAGACCTCCCTAGTAGCTCCGTTTGCGTATTTATTGAATAGACTACGTATCTCGTCTTTCTTTCGTTTATCTCGACACCTCTTTTTCATGCTGATCTTTTTAATCCTTTTGTGATCTCTATTAATTCATATTTTGTTCTGGTAATCAAAACCAGGTCCATTCCTTGATGTCTACGATTGTAGATAGTCCCACAAATACTGTGTTAAAAAATGAGGATGATATCGGACCACTTTGCCTGACGCTCCTTTCCGACTTTAATTTTCCTGACTTTTTTCCGTCGATTTTTACCTTGTCTTCTGTATTTGTGAGAGTTATATTTGTCATTCTTATCAATTTTGCTGGAAATTTTCATTACTTTGTATTTTTGCTCTGTTCTCTATTTTACTGTACGCCTGTTCTAAGTCGCTAAGCAGTGCACGGATGGCCAAATTCTGCTCAAAAGTGTTGGACAGAATCTGTTTCAGCGTAAAAATTTGCTCTGTAATGAATCGACCTCTTCTGAAATTCCAATGTTATTTTCGTAGCTTTTAAACGCCTTTTAGTACAGTATCTCTTCAAGCTTTAGATCTCCTTCTTTTTAGTTTTTCAACTTCTGTTACATTTACATCTGTCTCCATTTCTTCCTCATCTATTATTTCTATATGCCCTTCAAGATTTGCTCAAAATGTGATATCCACCTGATGCTTCTCTTGTCATATCTCCATCTTCATCTCTGCAATAGAACATTTTGGATCTGCAGCTTTTACTTTGATTTTTCGTCTCTTGATAGAAATGTCTCGTGTGCTTGTTGCTGAATTTTTCTAAAGTTTTCAAGAATTCTAGTAATTGTTCCCTTTTTTTTGTTTCTGCGAGTGAACTCCACTTTTTTTCTCAATACTTCAAATGTTTTCTATTTTTCTTCCGTTCTATCATTTAAAATTCTTTTCTTGGAGTGATTCCGCTGCTTTATTAAGGTTTCGCAGTCACTATCGAACCATTCTTTCCTTCCTTGATCTGTTCTTTTTTTGTTGTGGAAAACTTTTGCAGCCATCTTTATAGCTGTTTCTATTTCTTTTCATATGCTGATTATGTACAATGAAATACTTGAATAGTGAGTTGCTCTAAATGAAATACTGAGTAGCTCGAAATGAAATACTGAGTAAAAAGTGACTAAAAAGTTTAGACGTTTGTAGATGAGCTTGTTCTCGTGTTTCACATGCTTGTAGCTCTTTTCCCATTTTGGATTCTCTTTCTCTAATCTTTTATTTTCAATTTTCCAGATTCTCTTAAGTGTAGTTCTTCTAGATTGTTCTAAATATTCCTGATATTTTCTTCTAGCTAAATGGGGAACTGTTAGAGCTTGCCCGTAACGGCTTATTCTTAAAATATTTTAAACCTACTTGAACAGTAATACTATAGAAGTTTAGGGTACATTCTGACCTGAAAGCCTTTTTTCTTAGACAACACATTTTTTGATACTGAAAAAATAAGTTCGACATCTGCATTGCGCTAAATCAAAACTAGTTTGTACTATTTTTAATAAAGTGGAAAATATGGAATCACCACTGCTACTTTTCATAGAAATAGTATCCGAAGTTCCTTTTATATTTCTTGTTAAGTGATTCAATCACACTGATATTGTAAAAACTTCCACTCATCTATCACAACTTTATCACAATTAAGTGACAAATCTTTAGCGATTGCTTCAATATCTAAACAGCTATCATAAGAGTGTTTGTTTGGCTTGATATAGCAGCGAACCTGACTGAACATATCACAGCAAGAATAAATTTGGAGACACGAATATTTTTAAAATTCAAATTAGAATTGAACCACAAATTTTAAAATAGTGAGAATAGGTTTTTCTTACAAATATTAATAATAGTAAGTACATATCTGAAAAAGTGAGAGTCAACTAAAGTTGTTAGTCAACGTCAGGCCTGAAGACACAAAGATTATTATCCTTCCTGGCCTATACATAATAAGATTCCTCAGACTATAATCTACCTTGCATGATAATTGACTAAGCTGATAACTACAGAATATTCAGGCTTTCAGTTTGGGATAAAGGCAGCATTGAGGTCGAACTTTACGACTGGATAAAATTTCCAAGTCTAAACTGTTGTAAACTTAAAATTTTACTGACTAGCATGATAAACTTTTTCAGAAATAAAGTGGAGTAAGACAGTTGGACTGTCATGGTCTACACTCTACAGTCTTCACATTCTAGTAGCTACATATGTTGGCAACAACTGTCAGACAGACTGAATAGTATTGAACGTGCTTTGTCTCATTTTCTAAAATTCTACTTTTAGATAGCTGGAAAAATAATCCAAAAGTTCTGCACGAACCATTGCATTGTTTGAACCCAGTCCGCCCCTAGCTCTGTTTAAATCGAATAAATTTGCTTGTAAATTGCTAAATTACTTTTTAAAGTAAAGTTTTTACGTCTTGACGTAGATTGTAATTGATAATGGTTGACTGCCAGCAACCAGTAACTTTGATATTTATTTTCTAAGCGCATTTTCTTCATCTTCATCAGATCGGTCAAATTCTGCTTCTGCTCCAATTCTTGTACATCGCCTTCTTTATTTGGCTCGCCTTTTGATTCTTTTCTCACACCCTGTCCAGGAACTACGTTCAATTTCTACTTTTTCATTTTTTGATTATTACCATATCTTTCCCGTGGAATTAAACTCAATACTTGTGTCTGATCTGAGGGCACGATATCAGCTTTGCGGAATTCCAACTTTATATTGGCCATTACATTTTCTTCTAGCTCCTTTAGAGCTCTGGTAAACAATCTAGGTATGGTTCTTTCATGTCAGGAAGCCGTCTTCAGTGGTTGAGAAAAATGCAAATTTAGCAGCTGAATTAGGTGAGTGGAATTGCTAGAAGAAATATGAATGAAACATTTTGCCATGGAGTCTCTTCAAATCACCTAGATCGAGTAGCTTTAGGAACCAGCTCCCTCCAAATCGAATATAAATTTTTAAGTTTATACATGACATAAGTAGCAGAGTAACACAATCGCATCGTTAGAATTCGCAATCGAAACTGACACAATTGATCGTCAACGAAGCTTGAGCTACCCGACCATGCCTCAATATTTTGTACTTAAGACTTAACTCGAAAATACGAACTCGTAGCTGTACTCATAGTCAAGGTAGATAAAGTATAATAAACTTGAGTTTAGTTTGTGTGTTGAGAATTCGTGCTAGAGGCAGGAGTCAAGTATAAAATCGCTCAAGTACATACTGTAAATACGAACATTAGTCTGCTTATTAGACTTTCGAGGCATTTGCATCCCATCTTAGAAATGAATTTTAATCACACTAGGTCATTACTCAGAGTAGTTTTACTATAGTTTATAGTATTTCTGGGAGGTCTCTAAATTATCAAAGTAGTTATTGATATTTGCTCTCCACCTTTCTGCAAGTTTGCCTTTATGGCGCACCACAAAAGATTTTCCAAAGTCGTACCATGGCTGCCTTTAACTTTTGGTATCACTCTTCATTATTAAACGAAAGTTACATAGGTCCAATGAATAATCTTATTATGAATAAGCTTGTAACCTTCTTCTTCACTGTCAAGAAAGTTTGTTCGACCTTCCAACTTGTTTTTTAATATTTCTATCCTTCGAATGCCTTTGACAGATTACTGGCCTGTTGAATGACACCATAATTGCCCTTCTTGTGTCTCTCTGCACATGAATTAGATTTATAGATTCTATTCACCCACGAAATTCAAATCAAGAAATTTTCTATTAAGCAAAATATAATATCAACAGAAGACTTTTCTTGTTAAAAATTTTGGCCTCAAACCACGTGTTGCCAAGTTTCCTCAAACACGGGGCTTTTAGAAATTGGATGCACAAGATTAAGGCTGCACTTGAACCTTCTCCCTTAGTCACATTAAGAATCTCAATCCGGCCCATTGTGCGGTATGTTTATGTTGATAGTATTAGTCCGTATTGTTAGTTGCTAAACTCTTATCCGTTATTCACTGTACGAAAGCCTCAGCCAACCGAAAATTCAATAGAGCCACCCCTACTAACTTGGTCTGGTTGCTGGCCTGTCCATTAGTTTATGGATAAATGAGGAGTTCATTTTCAAAGTCGAGCGGTTGAAGCTTTAATTTTACGTTCGAGAGACTCCAGATCTGAATCTCCAAAGCAACCGTTTTCGTTTAAGATTTTCTGTGGTTTTCCGGAACAGTAACTTCCAGAGATCTCCATTCTTGAACTCATAGAGGCCGCAAGCTACTCTTAAATCTGTTTAGAATGTTTCTCTAAAATATTTTTTTTTATTAACTAAGGTAATGTAAGACATGAACAAACATCATAATTTCTGCACGAAGCTTCCGTATAATACCCGAAAGGGTAATAAACAATCCCTTTATTCTTGTTAATACTTGTTCCATTTCATATTTTAAAACTCTCTCATCTATACATGCGTATCTCTAGCGATCCAAAAATAATTAGAAAACGAAGATCTACCGTGAAAGCAATTCTAAGCACCTTTTCTAAATTCTGAGTTTTTTTGGTGTTTTGATCAAGCTAAAATCCAAAGCTGCCAAGAAAATATTTGTGAGACTAAAACAAACAAGTTGTGAAGTCTTTTGTAACAGAAGCCCGTATTTACAACCTCAGAAGAAATGTTTGATGTCTTTATATTTCCTTAGGAAGAACTATCTTTGGCTATTGATTTTCTCACTCTAATTGTCCTTTTTACATGTTTTATTTGGCAATGCTTTGAATGTAATGTATTTTTAAATAAAACAAAGTAGTTCAGAAATGATAAAAGCAACATTTAGTTTTGCGAAGATGTACATATGCAGGGATAAACTCCGGAAATCGAAATTCTCTCACGAATCCACTGGTCTTTGAGGCCAATCAAATCTTGTTTCTCTGAAACATGGGATACATGAAAAGAAACTAATTTTCTCATTTGTTTCAAGCTCTTGATCTACAGATTCTATGCAGAACAGCACATGGAAAACTCAATTCTTGGCTCAAGATTTGAACCGACAGACTATAATAGAATACTCAGGTTTCCAGTTTGAGATAAAACCAATAAGAAAGTCATGGCAGGATAAAATTTCCAAATCAACTATTATAAATTATTTGGCCCTCAAAATTGCTTTTCTCTGACTAATTTAGCAGAGAGAGATTTATCGTAACGAATGGTTTTGGCCCCTTTGGCGTGCTTGTGAGCGATCCGTTCAATTCGTTCTGTTACTAACCATGATTGAACTAATCAAAGGAAGTCCAAGAAGGTACATTTCTTCCCTCTTAAATAAAAGATTTTCCAGAAATGTAACAGTGAGATTCTGGCTAAAAAGGCAAAGCACATTCAGCTTATGTATTTGTTAGTTTTCTTCCACCACAACGAGTTAACAACTTCAAATCTAATTCTGGCCTTTTTACTGTCTCAATATATGAATATCTCACTTAGATGTCATCCACGCTTTAATATTTGGTCTGTATTTGACTGGTAATGTCTTGTTTTTAGAACATCTAGGATTGGCGGATTTTCCGATAATAATAAACAGTTTTCTCAACATCAACACAACTTTCTCCTATGAATTTCAATGTTTTATCCGGGGTCTGTTTATACAAAAGTCCGGTCTCGTCGGCGTTAAAAATGTCTTTACTGTCATAGTTCTTGCGAAGGTCAGCCCAAACAGTAGTAAACCAGTCATTGACAACCTTCATATCAACTGATGCAGACTCACCAACTATTTTTCCTCCAGTAATACCATTTCTCTTTTTAAAACGTTCAATCCAACTTCTAGAATATGCAAAGTTTTTTTTTTCAATTGTACTGCCCATTTCACTGGCTTTTTCCTGAAAAATAGGGCCACTTAAGGGAACATTCTCCTGCCTTTTTTGAGTAAACCACTGTAAAAGTCCCTTATCAACCTCTTCATGAGCTGATTTTCTCAACCTTTTGCACTTTACATTAACTTTACCATACGATGATAAAATCTCTTCCTAAAATCTAAAATCTCTTACTAAGTTACAAAAACGGTTGATTTCTGCAAACTCAGTTCACAACAAATATCACTCTGTTTAACACCATTTTTTATCTTTTGAATAATATCATACTTGTTTTTAAGCGTTAAAGTTTTGCGTTTTTGCTTTTCCATTTTGAGCGTCTCACATGGTACAACAAACTAACTTCTAACTTCCTTTACTCCGTTCACGATCAATTCGGAAATGCTACTGAAAATACAGACATAGCATTAATGTGCTCGTAGCAAGGTTAAAATCGATCTGGGGAATTAAAGCCGATCCGGGGAGTTACTGGAAGGAACCCCCGGAAAGTTCACTACAAACGGAAAATCTTACCTTACTTTAATAAAATTCGGTTCACTTGATCCGGAAGTTCATTAAAGTGGGTTCACTGTAACCGATAAAAAATATACATGGTCTTATGGAATTTTTTTCGGTACTTGAAATAGAGTTCACTACAACCGGAAGTTCACTATAAGCGAGTTCACTATATCCGAACTCCACTGTAGAATGAAAGGATTGTTTACCTTTGTTTACACAAACAACAGCGTTGCACGACAGCTTCGTGCAGAAATTGGTACTCTACATTACTTTAATTATGATTAAATAATAATAAATCTTTAATTTAGCATTGCTATTTACATAGACAGGTTCAAAGTGACCTGGAAAATCTGGTAAACCTAAAAAACCTGCCAGTTTGTCAAGAAATGGCTTGAAGGTCGAATAATTTTATTAATTTATTTATTCCTCCAATTTCTCAGTATAACTATATTTATAATGATCCCTAAAAAGTTCTCTCCAAATTGGAAGAGTTTCAATTTTTGGTTTTTTCGAAATACTTTTTGGCCCATAATTTGTGCATATCCAAAAACCAAAACCAAGCTATTTTGATCTATCAAACCATTTTGTGTTTGGTTTCTTTTGGAACGAGTAAAGAGACAATTAATCGTTGATTTATCTTTGTTGTACCTTTAATAACGCAAAAACTTATTTTGTTAATCTCCAAGTAAATATTCTGAAGTGTAAATACAATTAACTTATTCATTATTGTTTAATGGGAGGAGTAGTAACGAACGGAAGTAACATATCAAATTTTCCAACTTTTTAAAACGAAGTTACGACATATTAGAACACTTAATTGTTACAAAGAGGAAACTTTAACATATCTCAGCAACAACAAATTTACTTTAGTATTTCACACTTATTATGAAGAACAGGAAGAACCATTTCAAAGATGTGGATAGGTATTAGCTAACCGCATAGTTGTAACAACAAAACATTTCCGTTAGTTCATGCAGTAAATTCACGTTGAACCACAAAAACGTATCTGCTTTGTAAATGGGTAATAGCACCGCGATAGCACATCAAAAGCAGAAAATGGTTTTCTTAATATACTTGTAACTTTGGTAATGTTGCTTTGTCTAATAAAATAAAAACTTCAAACTGTACATCATTTTACTTTATGTACATATTTTCAGAAGTAACGGTTTCCATAAATTATAATATCACCGTATTTCGAAATATTTGGAAATATCGAGGCTGGTTTTTAATCAGCAAGAGCAAACGCTTATTTTTACAACATGCCACCAGCGGTTATGAAAATAATAAAGCGATCACTGACATGTGATACCTGGCCTTTACTGCAGTGTCAATCGTCGCTGGTGTTGATGTTTCACTGGCGCTCAGCGTCGCTGCTGAAAAGTTTAGTCTGTCCGTCCGTCTGTCGGTTTCTTATTATACCATATCGGTACGGCGCTTCCTGCTTTATGTGTGTTCTTGTATATTTTCTTTGCGTTATCAGGTCATGTATTTTTGATCTTTCCTAATATGAGGAATTACATTAATGTGTATAATTTAAACAGTTTTCTAGCCTTTATAGTAAATTCTGAAGTGCAAGATTAGAATAAATTTTCAGGAAGCAATTTCTGGATTGTCTCGTCTTCAAAATGTTGAACAACTTTCTCTTTTAATGTTATTTATTTCTACAATATTATCAAATGGATGGTTATTACCTAGCAATAATATTAAATTAGAATTTTAATTGTAACACCATCCCCGATATGAAAGCAATGAATTTAAAGTAAGAGAATACTTTATTTTACTTTTTAGAAAGGAAACGGTAGTAGTGTTTGCAAAACTCGCTTTACATTCCGAAAAAGCTTCCGTAAATTGACTATCTCTACGTCATCGTAAAGGATAGAAAAGAAAAATCTTAAACTGTAATTTATATGTTTCCAAAATGATCACGTACTATCCTAATTACGACTAACACGTGTAAATGACTGAGAAAAAAGGTGTAGAAATAAATTTCTCAGAAATTATCGATTGAACTTCTAAAAAAGTTCAGCTTTCGCTGAATAATTTATAAAATCATATTTAGTTTCAGATCAAGATTCTATTACACGCTCACGCACGCAGTAAATTTAAAATCTTGCATAATAAAGTTTTCTTATTACTTCGGTAGGTAGCAGCAGTTGTTTTTTAATGAAGAAAAGAATGAATTAAATGGCCCTTGATCAGACTGGAAGGTGAATGCATTTTTCCAATTTCACACTTAATTAAAGCTTCAAGTAATAATCTTAAAACATGCATCGTAAAATGTAACAGTTCGAATTAAGCGACGATTTAAGTATAAACTATGGGTCAGTTGGTCAGTAAGAAACATTTATAGTAGTTGAATGCGTTTGATAAATCTAGGTTATTCTTGTAAAATCAGATAAAATATTATTTTAATCTTGATCTTAATTCTAATTCTCCAACTGAAGATGGCCCAATAAGATCTTTAAAATATATACATAAATTGTATAAATTATTAAATAGAACCTTTTAGGTGTTAAGAACTTACCGATATTCGTTAAACCCGTTTAATTAGTATTGCAATTAAATAAAGTGAGTTGATGTTTATTCAGATTAGTTCCTAATTTACTACAGTACCAACATAAATATACGCCCTCTGCTAGTAAAACTGTATCGTTGTACTTATAAGTTATAACATCCTTCAAATATTATTGTTAGTTTAGTTTCTGATACCAAAGACATTAAAGGTATGTTAATAGATACATTTTATATGCATTTGGCCTTGCATTTTTAACAGTAATATCACTACGGAATCCAATCAGAGTTATAACAGAATTACCGTTTAATCATAAATGGTAAAAAGGTGTAGTATTTGTTTGAATGAAATGAAAGCTATGAATCAATCAATATTGTTAGTATCTCTTTCACAGTTTTTACGTTCTCGTTTCAGGCTATTAAAATGCTTTTCTCTCGAAGGGATTAAGGAATTTCTGATGTGAGTGGTTTGACTGAACAAAATAAAAACGTTAAATCAATCAATCTTTTGCTTTTCTAATTTATCCATAGAAATGATTGACTTGTGCAAGTTACTTTTTGAATTCTTTCTGTTCTAAATGGCTGCATTTTCATTTTTCTGCTTTTGCAGTGTTTAAACGCTTGGTAAATGAAGGTCTATTTGCAACAAAATCATCAGAATGTTACTAGAAGGAAATTTGTACAGAAGCAGTTTCACATTGTTAAGCCGTCAGCTTCTAGTTTCCTTGGGAGGATATCGCGTGAAACGCAATCAAACGCTTTTTTAATGTTACAAAACGAAACGGCAGCAAACTATTTGTTGGAAATGCAGAAAAATATTGTATTTAAGTATTTGTTAGTTTTTAAAAATAGACCACACGGTCATTAAAATCTCCGTCGGTTTGCTTGTAATTTTATTGCTTTTGCAGGGAGTCAATTCGGTACATGCAAAGAGGAAGGACCTCTTTACTTATTTTCTATTAACAATAAACGTTTAACACACTTTTGCATTTTATTATTTCAACACTATTTATCCTCAGAAGATCTTAAAACATCAGGAACCAAGTTTAAGGTTTCAGAAACCGTACCGCAATTCTCCCTAAAACCACATTGAGCTTTCGATTCGAAATAATTGCCTGGACTGTCGTGCATTTTTCTCTAATTGTCCCTAGGACAGACACAAGTGAAATTTGGTGAAAATCGGATAGTTCTGAGGATTTATTCTTCGGTTTTTAATGAATTTGATTAATTCTCTGGCAGTAGAAATTTAAAAATTGTTGGGAAAATTTCTCAAAAACTCTTGATTTGGGGAAAATTTTAACTTTCGAAACTCTAAACAATTTTGCAGCTACATCAGTCCATTCTGGACAAACATAATAAGCAGTTTTCAAACAGTTTCCGACAGTTTGCCTATCTCTGCAAAATCTTGAAATCCTGCTGCAAATTCCCTCCAAAGATCTGTCACAAAACTTAAAAACACTGCAGTGTCTATTTCGGAATTCTTCTTGTATGTAGGTAAATGAACAAATTACTGATCTTCAAGCAGACACACTTTGTATCAGATCACATATTAATTTTCCGTTTCCTTGCAACTCGGTATTAAGCGCACTTAAATATTTGAGAAAATCTTTAAGGAAAGCCATAGCTAGCATACTGTAGTCGTTAGCTAGGAACTACAAGCACTATTGGTCCAGTCGATCTTTGAACACACGTCATCAAGCGTGTGTAGTAAGTACGGACAAGTAATACATACGAGTAATTCTCCTTACTATACATAGTAGGATAATAAAGGATAGAAAACGAATGATATTTGTCATTTCAGTACTGCGCACTGATACAATTTGTGACGTGTCTTCAAAGATCCGCTGGACCAGTTGTACTTCCTTGGTTCTTCCGTATCCAAGTTTCCCAAGAATGTGGTCACTTTTCCTTTTATTTGCCAAAACCGCTCAATTACTTCGTCCTTACTCAACCAGCAAAAATTCTTGTATGGCAGTAAATCAGCGTACGCCAAATCAAATTCAGACAGAAACTTCTTGAACTGTTTGTGCTGAAGAACAGAACGAGACCTCATAAAATTGATCAACTTAACGAAGGCGTTCAATACAGTCTTCAGCGTAGCACTGAGTTTGCCACAGAGGAATGTCTGGTGAATTATACGCTGATAAAATATTATTCCAGCATTCTTATCCCTAATTCTCCTTACCAAACCCTTTTCGTTGCCAATCATTCCCGCGGCACCGTCACTTGAAATAAACACAATTTTATCATAATTCGGACTTGATTTTGTCATGAAGTCATTACAAGCCTTGAACAAATATTTTCCGCGAGAATTTTCTTTAAACGCCAATATTGCTAGTAGCTCATCTCGGAATACTTTACTCTCAATGTTAAAGAATCGCACAAAAATGGACATTTGTGCATCATCAGCAATGTCTGCAAGATTTGTCATTTTCAGAGGCCTTTTCTAAAACACCGAGCAAGCTTTTTTTTGTTGTTCTATAACAGACTATAGTCTTTTTGAATTGCTTCTTGTTAACAAAGGAATTCCCCGAATAGCGGCCACAGTATCCTTCTTTTCTCCAAAATGTGCTGTAGCTACTTCCAATATACATTCCTTTATGATCTGGAGATGGCTTCTGGTGCTTATTAAAGGTCTAGCATACACGCAACGCTGCTTCTGCTGATTTTTATTGCTCGCTTATGCTCCGGGGCAGTATAGCCGTGCTACTCTTGTAAGACAACAGACATGCCTGCGTTAATCTTTAAGCGCTGCACTGCCGGGAGGAAACTTGTTTTGAAAATCTTGGCGAGTTGTTTTGTAGTGTCGCTTTAAGTTCCACTTTTAACAATGGCGACCGTTTTGTTGCATATGAGGCAAACTGGAACGGTTCCATTCTTTTCAGGCAGCGTAAAACAATGCTGTTCGGTCCACTCAGTCAGAAACTTCCTATTTTCACTGTCAACTTGACGTTCTTTTAGAGAACACGATACTTACCTACCTACACAGTTTTAAGCACACGAATAGCACAAACATACGATTAACTAAATACTTAATCCGTACAATCGGACGCTCTGCACAAAATACAAATGCAAACGAACAAGTAAATTAGGAATAAATAGATAGAGATAGCAGATAGGAGATGTAGATAATGAGCCAGCACCAGACCCTCCTCCGTTCTTCTTATGTTGACAAGTATTCAGGCAATCCCGGCCCGAGGCAAAGCGAGTGGCGCCGAGAGCATGTTGATACTTGCAGCTCTTGGTTTAGAACTGACGGTCCAGATCTCTGCCCTCTGCCACGGCATAGAACCTTACGGAATCAGTATGTTCACTAAGATAAAAATTTTGTTACGTGTTTTTCGACAC
Organism: Ignelater luminosus; assembly: GCA_011009095.1. NCBI lineage: Eukaryota > Metazoa > Arthropoda > Insecta > Coleoptera > Elateridae > Ignelater > Ignelater luminosus. Next base: position 49,263 of record VTPC01001030.1, read on the forward strand.
GTGGTGACTGCGCACTGAACAAAATTCAGTAACGAGTGGCGTACAATTGTTGTGTCGAATCTTGCAAAAACCACTCTAACGCTTCGTACGCCTATGCGAGCTGCGCGTGGTGACAATGTGTAGTAAAAAGTTTGGACACAAAGATCAAAGCCGCCGACAACAAGTGAAACTACTGATTCCGTAAAGTTCTATGCTGTACCTCCGCGGTCCGCCAATTGCTGACTCCTGCTCTAAGGTTTCTCGCTCTGATTGAACGTTCCGCGCGCTAGAGAATGCAGCAGTAGAACTATGTGATAGTGATATGGTTGCCTTGCCAATACTTAAGGCTTACGCAGTGTAGCAGCTTGTCTCTGTTTTTTAACTAAAAGCATCTATCGGTGGAAACATACCTACAGTATGTACACATTTTGAACCGGCTTCAATTTATATGATTCTATTTTTGCCAAAATAAAACCATCCTTACTAGTGCTCCCGCAAACTTCAGACGAAGCCTCTTTTACAAGCTTTACAATCCTTTTCACAGCTTGTGTAAAACAGGGAAAGCGAGGAAGCTTTAGAGCGAGTTACTATTTACTAGTATCTCCAGCCAATTCTATAAGGTGCTTGAGTACATCTTGACTAACATCTTTAGTCAATGGTGGTTCAGTAATGTCAAAATTTTTCCCTGAACTCATTTCAACGTAATCTTCAGCTCCAAAGTTGATCTTGAGTAACTTGAGCTTTCTACAACTATTACTACTATCCCGAACCATTTTAGCATTTAGGATCAGGTGTGCTTCCTTCCATCGGTCAGAAGTGCAAGAGAAGATTTTCTCTTTTTATTTTATTATAATTAATGATTTTTTTTTTTATGTAATAGAGTAAAAATCCTAATGTTCACGAGAACAGCACTAGCCAGCAGTGCTAGCCATGTCTGATACACCTGTTCTTTTGCACACAGTTGCCAATGAGGGAAAACCAACGTAACTATTACTTGTGAGGTTGATGCTTTATGCTTCTTTTGAATCAAAATCAAATTTATTGTTTGAGTCTTCACTTTCTACATCATAATTCTGTTCTTTTAGTGTCCGGATCCGATTTATTTTCCTTGAATATGTTGTTTTTCTTCGCTTATTTTCGTTAGCATCAATTTCTTAGTGCTAGCTTTGTCAATGCTCTTTATCATTTTTCTCTGCAATCTTTGATCAACTGAAAAACTTTATTCAGCAGTAGGATCTTGGTTCAATTTTGTTGACTCTCAGAATCTTTACATTTACATGCAGCTACGTCAAACGTTTTATCATTTATGAATTGAATTCCAAAACTGTCAGTTACAATCGATAACGAATAGTTTGGGGTTACTTCTTGCCTTTTGGTTTTGGTTCTGTAATTCGCATGGACTAAAGTATAGTCGAGAAATCGGCGCGTGACCTGAATTAGAGTGGGTTATGATGTGAATGGGCAGAAAAAAATAATATTCAGGTAAATAAGCGTGAACTTGACCGCAAAACACGTCACATGTTGGGTCACGAAAATGGTTAGGTCACATCCATTTCCAAATTCCTTCTGGGAAAAAATCAATTAAGATTAGCATTCCGTTACTTAGGATCTTTCCTTTTCAGTATAAATACACGAACGTTATCTCTTGTAAATACCAAATTCAACCAATTAAATTTAAAACAGACTTTGAAGCCCTAATAAAGATACGTCAGTTGTCTCAAATTGATTTACAAATAAATTTAGAAATCTTTTGTGTCGCACATCCTTGTATCATGATACGAATGGTTGAAGTTTGAATGCGGCTAGAAATTCTGCGCAAAAAAGCCCAATTGGTCGGATGAAAATAATTTACCAATTGACTCAAAATATTCCACAAACTCAAAAGGTTTAACCGGCTTGAATGAACCAGAAAAACCAATACATGCCTAAGAAGTCAAGATATTCCAAAACACGGTCTGTATCTGAACTTCGAATCATGTTGGTCGCCTAAGCAAAGACTGATTTTGCTCGCTTGCAGTAGGTCTCCAGGCAGATAGTCTTCCTTGGGGTCCAAACTAGACAGATTTTGAAATAAGACAGCTAAGGATTTTTGCATATGCACTATTAACATCTTGTGATGTAGAAAGTTTGTTTTTCTCTAATTATGAACTTAGTTTGACAACAGAAAATTATTTTTTTATCAAAACAAATGTTAATCAATCTCGCTATTATTTTTATAGAAAAATAATTGTGGCAATAAAGATTAATCATTCTGTGTTTATATTCTTCTTCTTCTTTGCCTCATCCTTATCCCATGGACGTGGAGTCAGTGTTGTCTTCTTTGATCCTGCTTCTTTACAATCTTTTTCCCTGAGGTCTTCCCGCCAGTTTGCCCTTCCACCTCTTCTTTCTTTTCCCGTCTCGACCCTTTTACCCACTTCTCTTCTGCACATGTCCGTACCATCTTGCTTATTTTCCTGCACTTTCTTGCCTTTAGAAGTTACTTAAACCGTTTTTATAATAAATTCGTTTCTTCTTCTGTCTCTCCTTGTTACCCACCGCATCTACCGAAACATCCTCATTTCAGTTACTTCTAGCTTCTCTCTCTGGGCTTTTATCATTGGCCACGCCTCCGCCCCGTCCAGCATAGCAGATCTCACCACACTCTTGTACAACATCCACTTCATCCTACAGCTCACCTTATCACACAACACTTAACTCATCTTCCTCCAGTTCAGCAATCTGCAGATTGCAATTCACCTTGTGCTGTATTTCAGCATCTAATTTTCTGTGGCTCCGAGATACTTGAATTTCTTGGCCGATGATAACTGTTCTTCCTCAAACTCTACACATAGAGCTCCTTTGTTGTTATGTATTCCGTTTTTGACGTGCTAATCCGCATTTCCCTCTTCCAACGCTTTCCTTCATTCCTCAAGCTTCTCTTCCACCTTCTCTCGGATCGATTCACACAGTACGACATCGTCACCGAACGACATACTCCATGTTGCTGGGCTCTTCACGTTCTTTACAAGCACGTCCATAATCAGGTCAAAGAGGTATGGGCTGGGGTAGCTCAACTCTTACCGGAAATTCTCCTGTCTTGCGTAACTGCTTTTACCTACGTCGCCGCTCTTTCATACATTTCCTTTACCAACCTCACATACTTTTCCGGTACTTCTTTCTGTCTCATACTTTTCTGTCTGGGGACTGTACTATATGCTTTTTCCGGATCTATGAAGACTATATGCAGCTCCGACTAAAACTCTTCACAGGATCTCGGTCTTCACGCATAACCTTCCTTCAATGACCCACTCCCAGATCTTCATTGTGTGCTGCATGAGTTTGGATTCTCCCTTTCGCTTTATAGACTGGCACAAGTATACTATTCCTTCACTCATCTGGTATTTTTTCTTGTTGCCAAATCGTTTCCATTAAATCCCATAGAAGATCAATTTCTTTTTTCCGAATCTTTACCACACCTCAACCTGGGATTTGATCTGCGTCTATTGCGTATTATTACTGACATGTTTAATATAATTTTCTCCGTATATTCCCTTGCATACTTTTAATTTTTGGGGACATGGCATAGAATGTTATCAATATATAATACTAAGTGAATATTTCATGCTATTTATTATGTGCATATTTTAACAACTTTTGGGTGCATATTTTACAAGCTCTAATGATAAGTAAATTTCGTTTTTTGTAAATACAGCAGTTTTCATTATTCTCTTTACTACATTTGCTTTACTCTCCTTTTGTATTGGCGTTGCCATCTGCTACTAAAACAAACTCAATCCCTTTTTTTCTCTTGATTTAAGAGAAAGGTTCAAGTTTTTTCTTTGCATTTTAGCCATACCAATTACAAAACATTTAAATTCCTTTTCTGATTTATAAAAGATATTTCTCCATTAACTAAATTTGTATCTCTGAGATATCTAACTTAATTTAATAAAATATATAGTAAATGTTGTAAATCACAATCACAAATTTTTTCACTTAACAGTATCATTTTTGCACTAACGGAATTCCTGCACTTAAGTGCTTTCGGTTTGCTAAATTTTAATTAAAAATCAACATTTATTTAAACTAGAATTAACGATAATGTGATACAAACAAGAAATAGGTTTCTACCATAAATCCTTAATAATAGCCACACGCTAAATAAATTTAACTTTTGAAATGTGTGATAGGAAAACGTGAATTATTCAGTCAAAAAAAACCGAGAAATGGGTTCAGGTATGCGAGAATAAAAATGAAATCGTTCGTTTTGTCGACGACACTATTATTTGGAATCACAAGTATTTAAGAGATATGGTAAACATATATTATTTGACGTGCACTTATGTTATCTACAATCTTAAACCAATATTATTAATTTGTGGCGTCAAATTTTAACAGATATATGGTTTCTATATTTTTGAAGTTATGTATTAACCCCAGAAAAATATGAATGGTATTCGCTTTGGTAGTGTCACTATTTTTCAGTTTTCAGAATCTGATTAATGGACAAAATTATCTAACTTTCTTTTTCTACACATAATTTGTGTAAGACATGCCCAAAACTGTTGATATTCCTTTAAGGAATGTTAAGGCGAATGAATTATCTTCAGAGTAAAAAACATATCATTTACATACTAAAGCATAGTCTTCCTTTTTGTATGTTTAGTAACCTAAAATGCTGGAATTTCTCTTAATAGATTTCCAAATGCATTTGTGTTCTGTCAAATGTGTGCAACTTTAAAACAGTGAGGAGCCTGCGATTTTTAAGAAACGTTGAGCACTCGAAATGTGCAAATTTTAAGTAAAAGTGTGTTTGCGATCGAGACAAATTAGTATTTATCCCGTCTGATATTTCGTCTGCCGCCTGTCTGCATGACTCGGTGTTTCTATATTTACTTATCTTTCCTCACTTTACGTTTGCTGAATATGTATGACGACCAAGCGGTAATGAATAAGCAGCATTACTTGTTTTGCTTAAAAATTAATCACCTTTTGAGATAAAAGGCATAGTTTAAATAAATAGTCTTATATTATATAGCACACGCACAATGATATTGTTCTAAAAGGGCTGATACTTATTTTTAAAATAAAGATGAGAACATTCATTGGATTTGAAATACTTATAATCACAAGTTTATATCAGCTTTTTGTTTGTTCTGGAGGGAATTAAATTTGCAGTCATTGCCAGATTAAACTTTTTGCAAAGAATAGAAATATACAAGGGAGACCAAAACTTCTGAAAGTGTTATTGTTTTCTTCCAGTAATCATCTTTTTATTATTTTGCTAGAATGTATTGTAATTGTTTACCTAACTTGGACTCCATTGTCTCAGTTACTAAAATGTCACACCTTCCAAAGAAATCAATTGCCTAAACCTACCAGTTGTCTAAATTTAGCCAACATGGATACAAAGAAAACAGATTTTGTTAGAATTTCTCACGCCGAAGCGTAAATTTTGGAATAGTACTAATAAGTACTATCACCATACCACCATTGATAACTTGTTTTTAGGTTAATTTTTAAATGTCCGCCTATACAGAAGACTGAACGAATCGAACTATTATTGATTTCAGAATCAACTCACACTTTTATCTAATAGTAAACAGCAAATAGAATTGAGTGTATTATTGTCGTCTAATCAAAGAAAGTAGGGAAAAGTCGATTCTGAACAAAGAGTCAGTTGACTAAACCCTGGCTTTACGGTTGGCCTGGCGGGCTTTTCACTCCTTAAATTTCTCACTCAAACTGTTACTGCTTTCTATAACTCCTTAGTGAGACCGAAATTGGAGTATGGCGTAGTTATATGGATCTCCATTGTATGCAACTCACGCTTTTCAAGTTGAAAATCTAGCAAAACCTTTAGATTAGATGAAAGGGTAAAACAAGGTGATTCCCTTAGTTGTCTCTTATTCATTGTTTATATGGGTAACATATTCGAAACAATAAAAATAGAGATCACCGGAAACAAAATCCAAAGTATTCCTCTGCGCGAATGATATAGCGACAAAGACAGTTGGACTAGCTCTAATTTACCTAATATAAAAAGTTTGGTTACATCTCTGTCATAGAGGAAAAAATTAATGTAAATAAAGCTAAAGTTCTTTGTACCAAAATCAGCATAGTTGGTCTTTATTTAAGTTAGGCTACTAAGAAGTATTATTATAGTTGACTTCCTTTGGTTGTGCCATGGCTAATTTGAAGTTAAAAGCGTTTACTTATCTCTGATGGCTAGTATGATCCTGAAGAAATACTTTGCGCGCTACTTAACATTAAAATATCTTACATGTTGCAGAAAAAAGAGCAGATTATGAACAAAAATTACTCTCAGACAGTGTTCTACTAAATAAAGCCTCTCTTTCTACCATGCAAATAAACTGTTTTCTAAATAAGGTCTACCTTAATATCTGAATCTAAGGATATTATAATAGTTCAAAATCTCTTCCAGGTTTTTTAATTGTAGCTTTGGCGTTGTCCAAAAACTCAAGTCTCTCTGAAAAGTCACTAAGTGCATTAATGTGGTTCTCAGTAGCAAGGTTCACGTTACCACCTTCAAGGCTTTACATTTAGTATAAGTTCACTTGAATGATTATTTCATCCAATTGATCTATACGGTCCGAACAATGTTGAAAGCTGTTTGGCAAAACTTTAAGCTTAAGTTTTGTCGGCCAATTAAACTTGCTTTTTGCAAAGAAGCTTTTGATATCATAAACAGAGAAGTCTTGTGCATTCACTCTGCAATTGCAACCTTAGCATCAAATACTGAATCCAAGTGTGAGGTAGTTCTCATACAATTTAGGTTTCACAGAATGATCTGTGACAACCCCCGAATTAAAACAATTATGACAGCAAATTCAAGACAAATCCCTTTTAGTAGTTTTGTTGGTAGATAATCCACTGAAGACGGTATTGAA